>JZKD02S1971901.1:175944-260512 GCA_000966675.3 Picea glauca
CATATTATATTAGTAATGTTATTTTATTTATGTCGGCTTTAGGCCATTAGTTGTAATTATACCTCCTAGTCTCCTATATATATCAAGGAGACATTTTCATTTTGAATCATCTTGTGCTTGAACATTTAAGTGGGTTAAAAGGAGGTTTCCCCCTCGAAGAGGCTTATTATCTGAAATTATCTCTTTTTCAAGGCATTGAGAACTTTTTCTGAGGTTTTTCTATGCTATATTGATATTTGGTTCTTAACAATGAGGCACAATCTTGTTGCATCATTATAAGGGAACACCATCAGACAGGTAACTATGAGGTTAATGCAACTTTTAATGATATTCTGGTATAATTCCAAGTCTTCATCCTTATGAGGGAAGTCTCCAGTGTTGAAAATCCTGTAAATTTCATCACATAGAGGATAGTGATCCATCCAATTGAATAAGTTGGTGTATGTATCTAGAATATCATCATAAATCACAATGGGTGCTGGTATATTTTCCATGTGATTTCCCCCCCTCCCGGTTTACGACCGTGACATGATATCATTTCTATGTTCTATAATAAACAAAACTCACATAATCTTACCAAACTAAAATAACAATATAGATAATTAAAACTAATTCATTCACATGTTGTTTTGGAATTTTGTAGAATTATGAGATTATCTCGAAGCTACAATGCACACAACACAATTCATACAAACTTGCATAAGATGAATGATGAACTGTTTAGGGTTAAAAATGGTTTTATGTATTTGTAGTTTACCCTTAAATTTTGTGTAATTAATTTTAAGTGGAAGACAACCTGTCTCTAGGTGGAATACTGTGTTGTCATTAATGTTCTCAGAAGGACAAATATTCCTAGATTCATGTATTGGGTACATAGTTGATCGGGAGATCAAGTTTGAAAATTTTCCCCAATAGTACTATAAGAAAGAGTCATCGGTATGGTCCATTAGAATTTTCCAAATACCCCATTTCCGCCATGATTTTCGGTGATGATTCATTGGGAATATTGATCTCTTTATTGGAAATCATTCTAGGTAAACAATTATACATCTGTGCATGTTATTCATAGGTTGGCGCTTGCATGAAATTTTTATTTAGTTTAACACATTGATACTTCATATTAGCCTTATTAGAGTGTACCATCAGAGAGGAAAAAATAGATGGAAATATCACTTCTATAGAAGGGTTCCCAATAGTTTTATCGGAGAGGATCATCGAAGAGAGGAATGTATCATGGTTAGTTCTTGTTCCGACGAGAAGGTATTGAGAGAATATTATCATCTTGAAGACTATGCTCATATGAACAAGACTTACTTGCAGGAAGGTTAAAATGATTAGATAAGGATAAATTAATCATCCAATTGTTGTATGTAACGTAATGTTAGCGGTTATGTGAGGGACCCACTCTACACGCCTTATTTTAACCACGTATATTAGTTCTTTGGGATAGTAACAATTTTACACAAAGGAAAAAGATAATAACTTTATACCATAGTGCAACTATATGGATTGGGACAAGTCCATTGTAAATACTTCCATCAGAGTCGATAATGTGCATAAGGTGTAAACCTTTCCGATGGTGAAGACTCTGACAAATGGTTCTCTAATAGTGCTATTAGAACTAGCTCATCAGAGGGGAAATTGGTGTTGCATATTATTTCACTATGATTAGAAAATTTTATGATAAAGAGTGATCTGATAGCCATCGTACATGATCATATGAGTTAAGACTCGCTTCTAGGACCTACCAGGACTTGCTGCTCATTCGTTAAGAAAAAGGGCTAATAAAAGTAGTACGAAAACTCACAAAATCTCTTATCACCTTAGGTGTTATTGGGATAATCTTGGATCTATATAGACATAATGGTTGTTTCCTATATCAGTAGAAAATCAAGTCAGTAGTGATCAAATCCCTTGCTAAAATTTTGATAGGGGGTAACCACTGAAATCCTCTAGGAAAAATAATTTTAGTGGGTAGTTGTGGGGGAACAACAAATGAAAACTTATTGGAAAGAACTAGTTATTCTCGATTTTAGATGCACCTCTAGATTATGTCACTTCATTATTTTCTTGATTTGAAAGATTTACAGGTTTGCGTGTACCTTGGATCCCACATATTTAATATTTTTACTGAAAGATGAGAAAGTGATATAGCCAATATGATCCTCTGAATAATTTCTGTGAGATATTAAGGGATTTATTCATTAACTTAATTCATAAATATAAATATTAGGAGAGTAAGACACCATAAAGGAGTAATCATGATTTTTTCTTGGATGATATGTGTTCCACGTCTCTCTTTTCCTAGCATTGCTTCACTTCCGGTGAGCATCCATATCCCCGATGAAGCTACCTCAATATCATACAAACAATTTAACCATGTTTCTAGTGAGTTTCCATAGCCTCATTGGGTTTATTTGTACTTCCCACACAAATTCATAGTGCTTTCAACATCCTTTCCATTTTTCTTTTATATTCACCCTTAAATATTTGTAATGCAAGTATGGATTTTGCAATTTGGGTGTTTTAGGAAGCGATGTGATACAATAGTTGCTTTGATATGATAGCCTCAGTTAGTACTTTATCCTCATGGTTCCACTTTGAGAATATTCTATCATTTTCTTTATATTTAATACAGTGGGGGAAATCTCACAAAAATTTTCTAGAAGACATCTGTGGCTGACACCTTTTCTTTATTCTTTTGAAAAACAACAAACTTAATATGAGAGTGATCACACAAATGCAAAAAACTTGCAAATTAGGAATATCTGTAGTTATTTTTAATAACCTGGGGCTCTCTTCAGAACATATTTGAACCAATCATTCTTTTAAATCATAATTCAAGGAAACTTTCTCACTTCTAGACACTTGAAGAGTTACTCACATAGGAACTAGGATTTAATTATGTTATAAAACCCCAATATCCTATCAGAAACTGTGCATGAACAATGAAGAATAATCAACAAAAACTTTATTTTGAAATCTAAGAGTAGATTAATTTAGAAAAAAAAATAAAAAATGAAGAAAAAAAAATCTATTCTAAAAACATATGAAAAACTCAAAAGGGAAACACAAACAGTAAATAAATCTAATATGTACAAAATCACATCACCAAGAGTGATTAGGAGAAGTATATTTTAAGCGATTGACCATTGACAGGGAGCTTCTCCATGTCTCCCTCCAATGTTCTGAGTCTGAAAGTTCCTGGCCTAATATTCTCATGGATTCAATATGGGCCAGACCACAATTTTTGGAATTTGGTGTGCTTTCTTTTCATCTCATTGGTCTTATCCAATTTAAGGGCTATATCACCTTCTTGAAAATATTTATTACCCACAAAGGTTTTAGCAAACCATCTTTTGATTAGTTCTTGGTGATGCATTAATTTCCTTTTTTATTTCTCTCTTTCTTCTTCTAATTTAAGGAGCATGTTCAATCTTTGTTGCATTATTGGGAATTCTTTGTCTTGGACATATTGAGACACTTTTAGAGAAGGTAGGAACGTATGAGTGGGTAAAACAACTTCCTATCCATATACCAGAAAGAAAGGAGAGTTTCCTAGGGGAGCCTTAGGTGTTACTCTGTTAGCCCACATGGCATTAAGGAGGGCCAAATGTCAATTTCTCTAGCATTTTGGTACAATATTTTTTATAATTATTGTCAATTTTTTATTTGTGGAATTGGCTAGCTTGTTACCTTAAGGATAATAATTAGTTGGATATTTAATCTTGATGTTATTTTCAAGTGCATATTCAATAAATTTTAACGAAGAGAAATATTTTCCATTGTCAAATACTAAAGATTTTGGAATACCAAATCTAGTCAGATTATAAGTTTCAAGGAAAGATATCACTCGATTTTCATTCACCATGGATCAATGTTCACAGGGATATATCAAAATTTTCTTTCCAACATATTTTGATCTTCATAGAGTTCATCTTCATCATTTATATTCCCTGTTGATTCAACTACTAGCTTACATATCCCTTGTCCCTTAACAATCTTTGCATGCCTTATATCTAGATCATATTCTTGCAAAGCAGTCATCCAATTGTATTTTTTTTCTCCCAAATCCTTCTGCACCCCAAGAGATTTCTCACATCAGGATAGGGTACTATCACTTTGGTCTTGGATTTTAATATACATGGCTTGAAGTGTTTTAATGCTTTAAAAATTGCATAGGCTTGTTTTTATACTTATGGATAATCATGTTCTTCTCCTTGTAGACCAGAACTCATAAAATAATTTGGCAGGTCATTCCCTTCATCATTTTTTTGGGTGAGGACTACTGCAAATGCAACATCTAAGGAAAAGGTATAAAGTATTAAATCCTTTCAAAAATCTAGGCTCATTAATGCTAGGGGTTTATCTATCTCTTCCCTAATCTTTATGAATGATTCCTTTTCTTTGGGGCCCCATTTAAAATCATCATTCTTATTTCTCATATCTTAGAGAGGTTTAATAATTTCTGCAAAGATTGGAACAAACCTTCTCACAAAATTTATTTTCCCAATGGATGTTTACAATTTCTCTCAATATGGTGAACTAAAATAAGGTGATATATTTCCTTGAAAATTATATTGTGGCTAGATTTGGTCTTCCAAAATATTAAATATTTGACAATGACAAATATTTCTCTTCATAAAAATTGATTTAATATGCACGTGAAAAGAACATCAAAATTAATTGTTCAACTAATTACTATCCTCAAGGTAACAGGCTAGTCGAATCCACAAATAAAAACTTGATAAAAGTTCTAACAAAGACTGTAACAGAACACCAAAGGAATTGACATTTTGTCCTCCCTAATGCCCTGTAGTTTGATAGAGTAACACCTAAGGCTTCCCTAGGAAACTCTCCTTTCTTTCTGGTATATGGATAGGAAGTTTTTTTAACCACTCATACTTTCATACCTTCTCTGATTACCTTAGGTGTTATTAGGATAATCTTGGCAATGTATAGGCATAATGGTAGTGATCCAAAAAGGATCTAGATAAGGCTAAGAACAACTCATAACTCACAGAGGCAACTCATAATGCTCAGAATGGCTCCAACAGATCGAGAAAGGGAAGAAAATTCATAGCTCCCAAAATTCAGTGAAAAAGGAATGATAGTGAATATGGCATCACAATCTTTCTAACAACGAAAATGAATTTCCAAACAGAGTTACAGATTGAAAGATATTAGCGGTCAAAGTTTGGTCAACCTAGCCTAGTCAGCAGGGGATGAGTTAACATTCATACTGTTGACGTCAGCATCCGTACGGATGATGTCATCATCCATACAATGCACATGGTAGGAATAGGGAAGTGACATGTGGCATGTTGATGTTATCATGATGATGTGGCAGCACCAGAGGCTGCCACGTATCACCCAGTTATTGGATTTTTGGACTGATTCGTGGACCAATCGGATCATGCCACATGGTAGTCCATATGGATGATGTGGGCATGCTGACATGGCCCAATCAGGGGCTACCATGTGGCAGGTGAGAAATGCACAAGGAAAACCTGTGAACGAATTTTGAAATAAAAATTGGTTAGCGGGTCCGCCAAATCTGGCGAACCACGCCAACTATAGCCACAATTATCTTGTCTGAGGACCTTCTAGAGACACCGCTAAAGTTAGCGAAATGGTTATGTAATATATATTCCATATAAAAAACAAAAACCAAAAAATAGAGTCCTTGGGTCTTGACCCCAGAACCTCTGCCTAAGCCTACGCCTTAACACTTCTTCCCCTAACCACTAGGCCGCAGATACCACATGCTTTATATCATCCACTTTTATTATTAAAAGGTGTATCTGCCCAGCCATGGAGGAGGGAGGAGGCGCAGACCGTACAAA
Source organism: Picea glauca (assembly GCA_000966675.3). Classification (NCBI taxonomy): domain Eukaryota; kingdom Viridiplantae; phylum Streptophyta; class Pinopsida; order Pinales; family Pinaceae; genus Picea; species Picea glauca. The sequence continues at coordinate 181,791 of JZKD02S1971901.1, forward strand.
CTACCAGACATGATTTTCAAGGCAAGGTACAGTCATTATTGCAGGTTGCAGAGGGAACAGAAACCAAGACATAATTCTTCTTGGGCCTGGGAGTGAGGGAGTCAGATCGAGGCATGGAGACAATAATTTTTGGGTAATTTGATGCCATGAATTTAGTGGTGTTGTCTGTTTTCTTATCTGAGCATTATTTCTATAGCCTGATTTTAGAATGAGGTATACTTATGTATTTTTCCAAATTCTTTTGTTGAGTTAATGAAAGAGCCTACCCATTGGAGAGCAGAACCCGAAGACGTAGTCCATCAGGGACGAACTCTATTATCAAGTTTTTGTGTTCAGATATGATTCTTATGTCTCTTCATTTTTTTTTCCCTTATTTAATGATTAACTTTAATTTATGATCATTTAATTCAATTCTTTATAAGTCACCATGAAAATATCTCGGATCAGGTAGTTTCCTATATCAATATAAAATAAAGTCACCAGTGATCAAATAAATTGCTAAAAAATTGATAGGGGGTACCTAATGAAATCCTCCACGGAAGATCATTTTAGTGGGTAGTTGTGGGGGCACAACAAATTATTTAACAATGCAACTCACACTAGAGTTCACTCTTTAGTCCTAAAAACTTGGTTCTTCTACAAGCCTGACAACTTGCTTCTTCTTCTTGTACTCACCTTCTAGGTTGAGGCATCCCTTTCACTATTATACAGTTCCTCAGGTGATCCATCATTTTCCAAGGTGTTCTTAGGTAGATAAATGCCAACTCACCATTAGAATTCCACTAGAATTATGTAACCTATGGAAATCATCCATCTGCATCATATGCATACAATCAATATGAGACATCATCAGACAATTATTTTTTTAAATTATAAATTTTCAAATATGTTTTATATAGGAAAAAAAATCCCCAATCATGATTTGTGTGGTCATTATGTTTGGCTCTTGCAACTATAGATATCATTATTCTTTATGGGATTACATCCATGCCATATCCAAGACCATTCTCCCTGTAAATTTCTCAATTTCCATGCATCCAAACAAATTGTTAGCATATCATCACAATTTGCAATTATTATTTCTCAAATTTGTTTCATACAGGAAAATAAAAGTTCTTGGGCATGAGATTTCTGCTCATTATTTTTAGGTTTTGTAGTTGTATATATTAGTCTTCCTTATGAGATTACATCATTTCCATATCCAATACCACTCCACCTGCAACTTCCTCAACGTTTTTGCAGCCAAACAAGATTGTTATCACTCATGCACATTTTCAGTAGTTCATGAAATGATCTCAAAATTATAACTTACCATTAATCATATTATCTAGAAAGAAACTATGATTCATTGTACATTCCTTATCAACATACCAATATTTTCATAATGCAATCAAACTTTACCAATAAATAAAACCGATGTGCTTATAATCATGACCACATATACACAATGCATCCTTGCATTAACTCTAAAATGCCATATGTTCATGTCATGTATTCCACCATATGAGTTGGAAGGTATGTCCCATGCCTCAACACATCATCCAAACTCTTCCCTAAATACTTCCATGATTATTTGGATGCCTTCCTCTTTGACCCATACACATCACTTGAAATATAATTCCCTTAGATCTCTCTTGTGTTGGCGAAGAGATTGTAGTCCAAACATTAGTTATACACACTTGTATGGTGCTATAACCCTTCCATTTCCAACCACATCATGGAATCACACATGGATATATCCAACGAAATTCATTGCTACAATAGGAGTAATGTCTCTTGACTTAACGTGGTTACGATCTCATAATCAACATAACATAATATGTAGTTACCTTTTACATAAATGCATTGAAGTATCAATGGAATTTGTACACTCAAGGCTATCTTACTTTACATCAATTCAAATATTGAGAACTTAACTGATGGAATTCTTACCTCAATTCCCTTCATCATTTCATGCAACATAAGAAACCAAATGCATACCTTCATGGTTGTTATCAAATTTCTTGATGCTACCTAATTGTTTGATATTTTGTAGAAGCTCGTAAGCTCCCCTTGCCAACTCATGATCAACATTTTTACCATCCCGCTCTAACTTCATATGAATGGATTTATATACCACAACTGTATCATCAACATTGTTTTTAGACATGCTATAAAACAATTTCCTGGATACACAATCCATCGTTAGTCTTGTTCAAATATCACAACATCATTGATTCATGCATATATATCAGCAGACTAATCTTAGTCTAGAATCATGCCATGCACATGTATAGGCATGTTCATATGCACAAAATTCTCATTAGTATGCACTAATCAATTAATCTCATTATGCCCATTCCATGTACATACATTCTATCTGTATTGTATGCATCATGCATCAATTCTATCATGCACTCCAATTCATATTTATTTCAATGTTATTTATTTACTTTGTTGTTGTTGTAGATAGTTGTCCTTGAATTCCTTTAGAACATCACTACCCTGTGCACTACCATTTTTCTCAACTATGCACCACTGGCCCCTGTTCTGAACCTACTAGCCAAGCCCCACCTGTCCATTCTACATCTCCAATCAGTAGACCCACTAGTGTTGCCATCTCATGACTACTTCCTTTATGCATAGAATGTTGTCCCAATATTTTGGATACAATTCTCAATATTCATAGTGATTTAACATGAACTACTCTAGATGAATATCAAAACTACAATCTAATTAACTATTCCCCATTTCCTTGACCAAAGTAGTCTTGAAATACCATTATCATTGATTGGAATTTCAACATTATGAAATATTACTTTTATATCATCTTTTCCGATATCTTTTGCTATCCATGGATTTCTTCAATTTTAAACACCTCTCTTCACTTTATTGAGTGATTCATTGTGAAGAACTACTTGGGCACTCAAAACCACTCTGCTCCAAGTGGAAAAGCTACACTCCCTCATTTTCACCTACACCCTACTTTCACTGTGCACTCTGATAATAGATACAACTTTCTTTCTTTGGGTACTTTTAGGCAAAAGATGCTAGATTATATTTAACAATACATTCTTCCTGCATTCCTATAATTGCACATAGAGATGAATGATCCACTCCATGAGTCACACCTCATATCATGAAATCCTTTTTCCTTCTCTTGTAGAAAGATTTTTAGTCTTCACTACATATCTACTTTCAAGGATATGGATTTCTCCTTAACTCCTTGTGCAGTCTTATAACATTACTCACTTTTCATCTTCATGCTTTATGTGATAACCTCTATTTATTTTTCCTTGGCAATCCATTTAGACTCTATATCACCTGAATACTAATATTCCTATTCCCTTCCTTATACCTTGTCAAGCTCGCTTCATCTGATCTGCATCATTGCACTTCCCTTTGCATCTCTTTGATGCTTCATCCAAATGCACAAGATTTGACCTGCTTCCATGTCCAATGGACCTTGGTATTAATATGGAATACACCCACACAATCCCCATTTGTGGAGTCGTATCCTTGTTTTAGCAATCCCTTCACACAACACTCTCTATTGGAGTGCTCCTCTACTTATTAACAATGCCATGTTATTAAGTTGAGCCCATTTTTACTTTTCCAAGATATTGAGATTAAAATGTGCCTCTACACTTATGAATATGCACTATCATGAGTTTCAATACCCTTCCTTACCCAACCATCACCTTTGGAACTCACCTCTATTTTCTGGGAAAGTTTCTCCAAATTTTGACATTATTTGGAAAAACTCTTCACATCGAGTAGTTACATGGTTCATGGAATCCAATTCCACTTTTTATTGCAACATTATGGAGAAAATCAATGCTCCCATAGATAACGTATACCTTATATGATGTATTACTTAGGATTACCTTTCCAATGACCATACTCATGTTTCAATAGGATTCACGAGCCAAAATTTATGGCTTCTCGAAATTCCCATTCTGCTCAATGTTGTCCTTCAAGTCCACCCATAACCTTCCTTTTGATTCCTTGAGATTCCTTTGGTTGAAAACTAAATTTTGGGTGGATATATGGATTCTCATATCCAATATATTTCCATTGAATATGTTCTCTCTCAAATTCTGAGCACTGAGTAGAAAGTTATAGTCAATTGAATATTGACAATTTATGCTTTTTGTGCACCTCTCCTTGGTGAAAATAATCTCAAACACCAACCTTGGCCACCTACAAGGGTAATTCCATTAGGAACAAAAGAAAAGTTTCTACATGTCACAAAAAATATTGCTAAAAATGAATTTACATCAACTCTCACATTGTCAAACTGATACTCTAGTAAAACATCACAACAATTTGGAAATGACAAATTTTCCCATTTTCACATTCTCCTAACTTAGCAAATTTAGCCATGTTCATGCATCCCTACAACAATCCTTTGGTATTTCAGTATAATATCAATTGGGTATTCCCATTACTACCTTTTGAACAATCTTTCACATTTTCACCCTTAACTAGACTCTAGGCTAATAGTTATAGCCCACAGAAGTTTTGACTATTTTACATTTTTATCCTTGTATGCTATAAGTGTCTTCTTTTTCTTCTTGCAAATTTTTACATGCCCATATTCCAAATATGGTTCCATGGTTGACTTAAATGGTTCATAATATTTCCACATATTTCTCCTATTTGTTATAGCAAGATTTGCCTCACCCTATGTAAACTCACACAAAAGGCCTTGTTCCATTTCCCTATGCAAACTTGAAGTCCCTTTTTGAAAATATCGGATCTAAAAACATTATTTTTCCACATATACATGCCCTATCTATTATAAAACATGCGTATACATAGGTTGCACCACTACAACCCGCATACATCAGTTTTTGTGCCCAAAAATAAAAAATGGTGTCAGGTTTCCATGCCACGTCACGAGATCCATGATCCTTGACCTTCCATATACTAGAAATGTTCCAACTCAGCCCTTCAGTTCCACTTGAAGGCTATAAATGGGCCAAACCCGAGCTATGGAAAAGGAAGAGAAGAATTCAACTTTGAGAGAAAAGTTACTCTGGAGAAATTATTCACTTCATACTAAGTCTGCATCCCTTTATCCTTTTAAGTCTGAACACATTGTTCATCCCCCAAGTTCTTCCCTACATGATTGAGAATCCCATTGTCTGTCTTATATTAGTTTGCCTTTGGTGGAGGCCCATCTAGAAGGCACTTAGTTTCTCGGTTCTGAACCGTGTCGACATGGAAGTTTGTAATTCATTCACTTCTGTTGATTACATTTTAATAGAAATACTCTTTTTCATTTAATTAATATCTTGCAAATATTTGAATTGTTATTCCATGGGCATATTTGTTATGAATGTTGATGGATTATCCTATTGAATGTGCTAACATTATATATTATCAACATATGCTTGAATTTCTTGGTTTTGAGGACAAGTTGCAGGTATATTTCCTTGATTCAAGTGCTCAACGGTGGATGTTATCGAACGTCTGGACAAGGTAGGCCTTTTATCTTGTCTTGTTATCATATTTGTTTATATAGCATATCTGATATTAGAATTGATTTCTACAGTCATTTCCGTCTGTTGTGGTTTACCCCTATCCATAGAGAGATTTTCCTCGTAACAGAATTGGCGACCATACTGGGGATAAAATCTTATTTTCGGGGTTTGGGGTGTATTTCTCCTTTGATTGCTCTCATTTATATTGAGTTTATTGTTGTCTGACTACTTGACAACCTCTATTCATTTCAAGTCTGATTTGCTTAGCCTTATCCTTAACCTGGCTGTGTTTTAACACATATACACAAGTTTTTACCCGACAGTCGCATACATACACGTGTTTTCCTTCTGTAAGAGGTGTATATACATTATTTTCTCTTGAAAAATCACGCACATCACCCTTTATTTCTTGGTTTCTGGGTTTGATGGTTGTTGGGTAGGTTTTGATGGTTGCTGAGTCTTCTTAGGTCTCTATTATGATTGCTAAGTATATGTGGAATGATAGGAAACCTTTCTTTGGTTGAATTTTTGGGTGGTTCCTTTCTCATCATCCTTTTCATTTGATTGTATTTGCACCTTGGGCTGGGTGTTTGCTTCTTGATATCCTACTTGGTTGTCTCTATTTACATACAATAGATTTTTTATATCAAGTTGCTAATCAGTCCTTGCATTTTCATTCTTTTATATTGAAAATACAAAAATATTATGCATTTTGCATTGTTGGCATTTGATCTTTTGATTCCTTATCATTGATCTTAGTACATGTAAAGAAAGATTGCATCTTATTTGGAATTGCATAACTAAATTGAAAATTGCATTTTGAAAAGCATATCATTTATTGGGAATTGAAGTTACCACTTTTCATTGTATTCATATTCATTTATTTTACTTGTCGATTCATAACATCACTAGTTTCACAACCGCACCTTTTTTGAGTAAACAAGGCCATTAAAAGTAGCATTGATAATTTAAAATTGATTAGAAACGATTTTATTTTCTAGGGTGAACAAACTATATTAGGATTTAGAGCCTTGGAATAGGATTTTGTGAGTAAACTTCTCCAAGGCTATTAAATCAACATATGTGTCTGACTTAGGGAGTGGTGAAATCCATTGTATAATTGGTGACGTCAGGGGGCTTCGCTTACACCAAAGTTAAAAACGAGGTTGTTTGAGGTTGGTTGAAGGGATATCCCCCCGATACCTTCTTAGCATTAGATATATTTCTAGGGATCTATTTGTATATGGGGATCTTGCTAGTACCTTTACCTATGTGAGAGGTGGTGCTTTCGATGTTTTGGTCTTTGTTACCCTGCCCATATGATGGACCTGATTTATGACTTTTCTCTTACACATCAGTTATATCGTGGTTGTTTGGTTGCTTGACATAGGTACCACATAGGTTACTTGCCGAGGTTATTCTGCAAGTACCCTGGGTTAGATAAGGGTCAAACAACACAAAACCTTTATGGAGGATTACCTCTCCAGGGGGATCTGTCCGACTAGTTGTTAAGCCCATGAGGACCATTATCACTGATTCTAATACCTCCGATTTTTAGTAGGGAGTCTCAAGCCCCTCTTGGGCGAGGCATACCTACTTTAGGGAGGGAATCCCATTTCAGCCAGTTTATCTTGTTTGTGTGCATATTGGCCTTTTTATTTTATTTTGGTGTGCTCTTTGATCATTAGTTGACCTTAGGATTTTAAATTGTGCCTTGATTTTTCATTATCATGGATAGTGGAGTTCCTTTGGCTCCCTCATTTACCGCTACCTCCCCCATGAAATTCACTCATTTCATGGGGATGAATCCATCTGTGTTTCATAATGTTATGCATAATTATGATAATCAATCCATGCCTTGGGTCCCTAATCATTTCCCTCTTAAAATGCCTATACATTCATTTGGGGCACGATGGCTCCAATGTATGAATATTAGTTTGAGAGGAATCTTATCCCTCAACCAAATCTCACTATGGGAGGTTGGAATCTCCCTTCTTATAGATCCAATCCTGCTCTCATTTTTTCAGAAGCCAATGCTCAAATGGGTGTTTATTCTACTTATTACACCCCGTCAGTGTATCCTTTGTTCGCTATGCCAGTTCCTACGAACACACTTTCCATGGTGGGTCTCTATATGTCCTCCGATATTTCATATGGAGGAATTCAATATTATGCTACAGGCTACTCCCTTCACAGAATCCCTTCACATGGGGGCAACATATATCCTCACCTGAATAATCCTTATCACACCTTTGTCTCTTTGCAGACATCGTCTTCAGTGATGATGCCTATACAAACCACTATGGATCAATTAGGCGAAGGGTGCTACCTTTCCAGACAGGGACATGGTGTAGAAATTAATCTATCCTGGCTTGCAATTTCTCAAAACCAGTCTTTCCTAGGACCTTGGTCTCAAATTCCACAACCAATTGACACTAGCAGTCTAGTCCCTGAAATTCATATTGGAATTCCATTAGCAACCTCTTCTAGTCATGTTGGAGATTGGTCGACAACCTTTGATGCCATGTTGAAGAATAGCAACCAACCATTGCAAGTCATGTTGGGGGCACCACTCTAGTCTCCATGAGTCATACTGAAATCACATCTCCAACCCCTGTGCATCATGTGGGGGATGAACCACCAGCCTCTACCAGTCACGCTGAGAGCATGTCACAACCCATTGTGAGTGATGTTAGGGGCACTCATACGATTGAGAATCCTAGATGTGTAAGATGTAAGCCCAAGTTCCTTTGTAATCTTTGCAAAGGAGATCACCTTACTTGTTTGTGCCCTGCTACTGTTGTGGTACAAGAAGTGTGGTCCTTGCCTGGGGGCCCTTTGGGTTTTGAGTCGTATTTGATTTCCCAACACTCTATTACTCTTTTGATTGACACAACAGTCATGCCGATGCAATCATCACCCGACCCCACTCCTATTTTAAGGAGTGAGATATATTTTGACCATGTCATTAACATTTTGAGCCAGGTACCTTCTCAATAAGTGAGAGTTTTACTCTCCCCGAGTACTCTCCCTCCAATTCTTGGATAGGTTCCCTTTGACTAGGATGGACTTGTAAGGTATCAAATTCCTTCTTCTACACTTCTTCAGGTAAGAGACGATCTTCGATATATCATTGAGAAGGTAACCTCCGCTAGCACTTTATCCTCCTTGACTTGGAAAGATTTGGGTTTTCCCAAACTTGTGTCAGTTATTCATAAGTTGCTAACCTTTCATAGAAATCATGCACAGGAGCCTTGGCCTTCCCCAAGACATGTCACCTAGAAACTCCCCACGAGTATGATTTAAGCTCTTTTCCGACTCTCTCAAAAAGTGAAAAGATTGCCGAGTGAACTTGTCTCTTTCACACTTGTAAATTGGATTTGAAAGGACATATATTTGGTGCAAGTTTATCCTTTTTTCAAACCAAGTAGACTAAGATGATGGAAAAGGACATTTTTTTGGTGTTAAGTTGTAATTGCATCTCATTCTCTTGCTTGTAGACTATTTCCAGTTCTCTCTTTTGCATTATAAGACTTTCACCTCAACAGTTTGCATCATTAGCCAAGCAGAGCCTTGTTTATATCCTTTGCAGCTTGACACCCTATAGCCAAAAGGTAAAATTCCCCTGAGTGTCCATATACCACATGCACATCCTCACATTGATCATAGGTATGTTCCACTACTGGGACTAGATTTTTTATTTGTGACACGCGTTTCCTCCTTTGAATCATAACATTCATTTTACTATGAAAAAATAAAAAACGATAGGAAGGAAAATAATATTATCTTAAATTGGCAACATTTGTGTCACCTTTGAACAATGCACAAATTTTTTGAGTCAACATGTCATCAATTTTGGTTTTAGAATGACCTTAGGAAGCTAAGCTCGTTACAAAGAGTTTACTACCCTGGCTGGTTACTCCTCCAGTCCCTATGGAGATTTTGATTGATGCCTCCTGTATCTCAAAGTTTCATCACTGAGTCTATGCTGCTAGAGTCTTTGATATGTCTCATGCTCTTGTTCAAAGGATGTTTATCAACCTGTGTCGACCATTCCTTAGAACTCTTTAATTTTCATGTCGTCCATACCCTCAATGTGTCTCAAAATTAAATGAAGTTGTAGTCCTATTGTGCACCCCGGTCCTACTTTCATCATTGGTAGGTTACCTTGAACCCAATAGTCGACACTTCATCATTTTTCATCGACTAGGTGGTTTCCCGCGTGTTTGACAACAAGAAATATGTTCACACATTGGGATTCATGCAATGTCTTGGATGCCATTAGTCGTATTGGTGTTTTCCTTGCCTTTGTCAGCAATTTTCCTTATTGGATTCTATTAAGAGGGTCTTTTTCGTGTACCTCTTTCATCTGGCACATGCGAAGGAAGCACAAGGTTGTTGGTTCATGAACATGTTCTTCATCCGATTTCCTCCAAATCATCAAGATCCTTCTTTGTACCTCATGATGAATGATGAGATATGTCTCAATGCTCTCCTTTCAATGGGTATCCTTCCATCAACTTTAGATCATCTATTCTAGAGATGAGGCCTATAGTCCTATGAGTACCTAGAGGCTTGCAGTCATTAGTGGAAGGTTCTCTCGCCATTGATAGTTGGGAATACATCAACGTCTCTTGATCGATGGATTCTTCAAGTGTTCGAACTCGACACCTTTATTCACACTTATAAGAATGTACTCGATGCCTTGATACCTACTTTCATTATCGGCAGGTTGTCTCACGTTTGTTAATGGTATACCTTAATGATCGGTAATCAAACAAAGTCTCATTGTGTTCCACGTCAACTCCTTTATTCACATGATGTAGACTTGCACCTTTGGTGAATTGTGTAGAATACTTGAAGACATTAGTTTATAGTCACAGATTTCCTGAGCCATTCCTATCTTTCATCAAACCAATACATATATGGCTTCAATGATCATGGGAGATCAGATTGTACTCCATTGTATACATATATCTTTAGATTGACTCTGAGACTAGTTTTACTGGGCCTTGTTCATGACTATGATAGCCTTTGGCATATAGCCACATTTGTATTTCCTATTCATGGCCATGAACAACTGTTTGATATATTCTCACATGGATATGCAGTTTAATTCAAATTGGCATTTTTGTCCCTTAACCAAGTTTTGGAGAACATTGGTTGTGTTTGACCACTTTTGGGACTTCGACAGGATGGTTGAATATGGAGCGCCCAGGAAAAGAAGAGATCACAGGATCTCACCCCCTTTTGCCAGCGTTTTGGGTTTTTGGGTTTATGTAACGGGTATGGGATGTCAACCCACGGGTTTACCCATGCTTAGGCCTCTTTTGTAATGAATAAATAGGGAGATAAGCAATGTAAAAACTAGTAGCAGATGTATGTGGCTTAGTGCAAGTATTTGTAATCGGCTTTGTACATACTTTGTGTTAAGACTTGCAGAGCTAAGTGCAAGTGATTATAAGAGGCTTTGTGCACAAACTGTGTAAGGCTTTGTGCTATGACCTAACTCAGGGAAGGAGGATCTGGCGAGGTGTGCACAAATCTCTTGTCCTATGAAAAGTTAGCTTTGTGGCTTGGTGCATGTAAGAATATTTGAAGAGCCTAATAAACGAGAGAAGAGTTGGTGGGCATAGCCCCACAATGGGGTGAACCACGTCTATCCTGTGTTGTGGTTGCTTTGTGCGATATGGTTGCTATGTTATTGATGTTATTTATGCTTAGTGATGTAGTCTTTATGTATGTTAGATGCATATGATGTAGTATATTAGTGCTTAACAATATGAATGAAGGTTAGATATATTCTGATGTTATGTGATGAATGGTTAGATATGCTTAAACCTTGATGAATACTGCATTGTTCTATACTTAGGGTTTTTACCTACAATGTGAATAAGGGTCAAAGACTAATGAATGTTAATTTATAAGTTTTGTGTTAAGTATTGTGATCATAGATCTGTGTCCCAGCTAGGTTGTATACACTTGAGTCCTACAACCCCCCTTGCCTCTACCTCGGGTGAGACTTCATCTGCTTCGTGAGTGTTTCCAAAAGGGATAGTATTTAGGGTTTTGTTGGTGCACTGTTGAAGCGTTGAACCCTGGGTCTGCCCCTGTGCCAACAAATGGTTCTGTTGTCGGGACCTGAAACTGTGATTGCTGGGAAATGAAGAAAAGAGAAAGATATGTGCGTAGATATGTTGTTGTAGTGCACAATATTCTACTTGAATTACGAAGCTCTGTCCTAAGAAGGGAGTCGGATTTGAAGAAAAGAGGTAATATTTTAAAGCTTTTTGCTCTCATAAAGGTAATATAAGTGGAAATTTTTGTTTCAAAAGAATGGATCTAGGTATGTTTGATAGATTTCGCACTAGTCTGAAAACTAGGGAACAACTAGAAGAAAGAAGATTTGATATGAATAGATATGATCAAGTTAATGAAATATATGTTATTCCTATGAACAGAAAGAATTTTTGGGCTAAAAAGTGGATGTAGGATCCTAGAAAGAATTTTTTACAGGTCCATCACTGTGATCCCAGTGCGTAGTACAGGAAATGTTGGGGATCATCTAAGATAAAGAGGAGATTGACTCTTTGTTATAGTTGCAGAAGACCTAGACATATTGCTAAGGAATTCCATGGTACAACCCCTATTTGTCTTTGTTGTAAATATGTTGGTCATGAAGTTTTGAATTTCCCTAGAATGATTGTTAAAGTTGAGAAGATGAACATGAAACAAGAAAACCATGAAGAAGGTCAAGAGACTAAGAATATACTACAGAACCAGAAAGAATCAAAGGCTATACTATTGCAGATGAAAGAAACATTGAATGATCATAGAGACATCAGTTTACCAGAGATATTAAAAGAGAAGAAGTGCATAGAAACACGAATAGGAGACTTTGACATAGACTGTGTATTGGATGCAGAAACACAACTAAACATTATGCTAGAAAGTACTTGGGAAATTTTGGGAAAGCCTGCTATGATTCCTTCATTGGGAGGAATATGATTATTTAAAGGAAATATGATAACCCTATATGGAACACTTACTCAAGTACCTATGAGTGCTCATGGAACATCAACATAAGAATAATTCTAGGTCATTAAGTTTGTTGAGAACAATGCTCCTTTTGCACTTTTGTTAGGAAGGACTTGGATTGAGAGACATCAGATCTGAAGGAAAGAAGAAGAGGGAGCTATAGAATAGAAAAAGCAAGAACTAAGGGATTTCATGGCTAGGAGAATAACATGATTAATATAATAACAGGAGGGAAAGTCGAAGCAACTGAGGGCCAGATACCTCACTATCGAAGTTGAAAGAATGTAAGAAGGCTTAAAGAGTGTTGTGCCTCTTTTGTCACCTGAATGAGAAAACAGAGGTGCTTACAAGCTTAGTTGGGTTAGCTAAGCAAGACATCAGTAAAGGAAAGGGTTAGAAGAATAAACATAAAATACTAAGCTAAGAATTAAACTAGGAAAGGAAAAACAATTAAACTATTGTGCACAAGGACATAAGAATAAGAAACAAACAAGACTCATGTCACCAATGGAAAGGATTATATTAGTGAAAAGAAAACACCAAAGAGAAAAGGGACTTTGGGTTCCTTCTTCCTCCAAGGGAGGGCTCTTGGACCCCCAATATTGATCTCTTATTACAACTTGAAAACTTGAAATAAATGGTGAAAGAATCCCAAGCTAACCCACTCAAAAGGTGATGTGGATTGCCCAAATGGAATGGTGCTAGTATGCTCTTGATGAGAAGAGAGGTTTCCCCAAGAGAATAACAACAACATAACCTTGCAAATGAATTCCTTTAAGATGTAGTGCAACCATGGCCTTGTTTTATAGCACCACATTGAGGTGTTGTGCAACCAACTTTTAGTGTTAAAAGGGGTTATTTAGGGCACCTTTAGGTCTTTGACCAGCCACCTAGATGGATCCAGTCGAGATCTGGATGTCAAATCAACTTGGAAGCTGAACCAAAAGTGGGCGGGAGGCTGACCAACATCATAAATGCATTGTTCTTAGGTGTGCTCAACTTTTAGCATCCATAGTCGCGCATCATGCACATGTGTGCTTTTCCTGCATTTCTTAATGGCGCATGTGTGCACGCTCCCTGTATAGTCATAGCGCATCCTGATTTTATAACTGGTTGGATAGTTTTGGACCTTTTGGAAATGATTTTTTGGTAATTTTGGTCCATGGGTGAACTAATAGCTGTTTGAAGATGCTGGATTCCTGTAACCATTTGCGGACGAAATTTCAATGATAACAAATGCCCCCTGATGGATGAGGTTAGGAGCATACGGATAGCTGAAATTCATCATTGTTTCTTCTACTAAGAGTATCATTGTAAGAAAGAGCGATAGTGAGAGTATCAAGAGTGACCCGTTGGAGGGAGAAGGGAACCTATAGGACCCAACCTTTCGCAAGGTGTGGAAAATAAATTGTGTACAAATGAGGCATGCATGCCCCATGCTTGTGTCATGTAACTCAAAAAAGGGTGTTGTACAATAAATGAAACTGTGTGTTGATGTAGACAACTGCAGCGCCCTTGGGGGTCATTTTGATAAAGGCAGAGGACAATTCTGATGAGGAAAAATACTTTGAACAGTAGGCAATGATACCTGTAAGAAGTATCACAGATTCTGTGGGCATTGATAGCCCAACAAAGTTCAAAGGTCTTCGAAAAATATAAAAAACAACTAAAATAGTCACAAAGTAAGACCCACCGTAACATGAGAAAGTCTTGAATTCAAATGTTATGGGGGTCAACGAAAATAGAGAGAAATTATGGTTCTCCCTGTGTCATCCGAGACTCCTCATTGTAAAGGTAATGAGAGTCAGGATATTGTCACCCTTCTGGAACCTATGTTGATGTCGACAAAAAGGGAAACATGACTCCAAGAAGCAAAGGGCTTCCTGAAATCCACTAGGTGAGGTCAGGAATTGAGGAGGTACATGGACGAAGTCAAGATGCGTGGAGACTCAAGACTCCCTTGGTTGGGGATATATGCGAATTATAAGTGGCCGCAACCATTCAACTAGGTTGAGTGTCAGGGGGACAATGAGACGTGGGATAAGTTCTGCTAGAGGCGGGACAAAGTGAACACACTCAAAGAGAAGAGGTAGGTGGTCTGTGGGATACTTGGAGTTTATGGACGATGTCAACAAGAGTAGGTGATAAGGAATGCCCCAAGCAAGGGTGGAATGGGTTGCGTTTTCCAAGAAGGTCGCCAAAGGTGACGACAAAAAGCTATGTAAAATGCTGGAAACAACGACTTAATTACAAAAAGAATTAAAAAATTAGTGGGGATAATAATACAGATACAGAAACAGGTGCCCCAGTGTAAGATGGCTTGGCTGGATGATAGTGCAAGCTACTTGGAAAACTAGTGGAGGGTTAGGGCCCCAAAGGTGAGTTTATGTATTTAGGGCAATGCATGGGGGACAATCTGCAGATGGGCAAACTGGCAATGGATGAAATGGATGGTTAATGATACTGCAGGGCTGTAGTTAAAATAGAACCATGATGAAGTAACTTGGGAGTCCATTGGGAAAGATAGAAAAATAAAGAGAAGGGGTATGTGGATGGTTCTCGATGATGCATAAGACTATTGAGACTCCCATCCCTAAAGGGTGAAAATGGCATGAGTGTCAAAGTGCCGAGGGGGACTATGAATGAGACAACTCATGTGGGTGAGAGTGCTACCAGGTGACAGTACCAAAATGCAATGGGGGTAATAGTACTGCAAAGCCGGACGTAGGGATCCTAAAGGCAAATATCGGAGGGTGTAACTGGAAAATGCAATGTGATATTCAGAGGGAAAGACTACATGCTAGTGTCAATACTATACCTGAAGGGAGACTGCTGAGATATGATGAATAAGTACCTGTACACATGAAAAACAAATACCCAACATGAATGATATCTGAAGATAAAGATCATAGAGTAGTTATTCAATAATGTAATCATGCGTACTTGAGTGTAATATGAGAAAAAATGTTGCCCAGGGGCTAAGGATGGAAAATGGCCCGGGGAATGGAATGGTGTAGTGGACGAGATGTTGATCCTGTGGCTAAAAGAAGATCAAACAATGAACATTTGGAGCTCTCAGAATGGAGTCTGGAAGTTTGGCAAAAAGGACTATATATAGTTGTAGGGCCCACACTGCCACCTCATTTGTACCTGTTGTCAAAGTGATTGGACGAGAGATATTCAGAGGAGATTTGGAGATTCTGGGAGAATGAGGCAGCCAATTCAAGACCAACGAACTTTAGGTTAGTTGTCTTATCGTCCTACATAAAATTAGGGTTTCTATTTTTGGGCAGGGCCTGTACGAAGGGCTGTACAGGGAGTTTTGTGGGTGCGGGCCCCCAGTGTGCAGGCGATCAATAAATATACGTGCATGGGTGTGTTCCTATAATGTGGATATCCATGCGCCGGGGCACCTTAATGGGGGAAACAGGTGTGCATGGTATGCGTGCTTGTAAGCTTAACAACTGTGCATGTGTGCACAACTGTGTAGTGAACATGTGCACTATGATGCGTGCATGTATATATGACATGGGCGCATGAAGGTGCCTTTGTATGGCTGATAGGTGCACATGTGGGTACGCCTATGGGATGAATAGGCACGCATGTGTGTGTTCTTATGGGATGAGAAGGTGCGCATTTGTGCGCACCTGTGGGGTTAAACATCCGCGCCTCAGAGGCAAAGATGATGGGTGCAAAACTTATCTTTTTTAGAGATGTTAATGTGTTTATGTTTGAGATGGATGGTCGATAACTGGATTATGTGGTTGCAGGTGATCGTTTGGACGATGTCGGTTCACTGGAGAGAGATATTGGTCACAACTCAGGGAGGCTGTGACCAATGAGGAGCCGGTGGTTCATGATACTTTGGCAGCTTGTGGGCTGCTAAAGTTCTTTGAGTGCCCCTTGGTACAGGCCCAGGAGTACCTCATGCAGTTCTTGATTCGAATGTGGAGTCCAGATTTGCATTGTTTTATGGTGCAGGGTGAGTAGTTGGCCTTCACTGCAGTGGAGGATGTATATTTTCTGACTAGGCTCCCTTTTTGGGGAACACCCTTACTGGTGGAGCCTGCATTACCTGGGGATGGGCAGTTGGCTACCTTAGGCCAGAGGTAATGTATGAGGGGTGACTTTATTTTGGGCTCTGTGGTGAGTATCGAGGCTATGGATACCCTAGTTCATCATTGTGTGGCAGCGATGGTTGTGAGTGTATATGGGTCCCTCGCAACTCAGTGGGTCAGTGGTGGTCAACTAAGGATTATGGGGAGAGTGCTAGTAGAAGAGAATTTTTCTTGGGGCTTGATGTTGAATGCCAAGATGGTAGGGAAGCTAGATAGGTGTCGGGCTATGGACTCAAGGGAATTTGCTTTTGGGTCCATCTTGGTTGCATGGTTTTTGGAGAGGGTGTCGATGTTGCGCCCTAGAGTGTTATTGGGCACACTTGGTGTGCGAGAGCCACGACTGAAGCGGTGGTATAGGATATTGAATCGTCACGGTGGTGGGGAGGGTGGCCATTATTTCATGGCCAAGGCTACATAGGTGTGGCGGAAGATGCTGCAGATCATACTGAAATATTCGTATTGTGGGGTGGACTTCTGGGATGATCCAGAGATGGTGTTACCTCTAGGAGAGGTGTTCGACCTCCGAGGTATGATGTGATTTTTTGATGTTTTGATATTTAGATAGTATAGCATGTGCATTATGTATAGATGGATGTTGATGCTATCCTTTGTTTGTTTTTATGTGCAGATGTGGGACCTCGTGGGCGTGAGGTTGAGTTGGTTAGAGCGTTAGCTCATCAAGGACCGGTGATACCTTCGTGGGGAGAGCTGCGAGTAGGAGAGAAACATCGAAAGGAGGATTTTGAGGTGAGACATGCTGGTGATGAGAGAGCGGCTAGGAGATGTCATTTTGATGACCCCGGTGTAGGGCCATCACATGCTCCTCCGGCCGAGGCTGGGGGAGAGTTTGAAGATATTCGTCGCCGCTTGAAGGTGGTGCTATAGGGAGTGCCTGAGGGCATGTGGTCGCATATCCAGGATGACGACATCCTAGAGAAGTGTGTGGGGGTTTCGTTGATGTGGTAGATCATGGTTCAAAGAGTAGTAGTAGCAGGTGCTGCGATGACTGGGAGGCTACCTCCAGGTCTGGAGGGACCAATAGCGGGTGGGGCACCACCTCTTGAGGGAGGGCTAGGTGGTGGTGCTCTAGAGGCACCATGAGTGTCTCTGTATGTATTTTTGTATGTTATATAGGTTGGTGAGCCCATTTGGTGTGGTGACACTAGTTTTGTACCAAGGTGGTTCACCGGCCTACGGATTTTGTACAAGATGTACTCTATTTTTTTTTTGTAAACATTTTGATGGCACATTTGACCGATATATATATATATATATATATATGGATATACATTTTGGGATCTTTGTGATGTTCACATGTGTGTGAGGACTTTTTAATGTTGTTTATGATGTCTAATCTATATGCTGTGACATACTTCTGATGGTTTATGTGTGTGTAAAGGTGTTTTTATGTGATATATGCCAATCTAGTACAATGTTAGCCATGTTATGTGTGATTTGATTAAATTGTCTTGGAATATGTGTAAATGTAATGAAATCAAAATGTCGAGATAAAAGTCTAATGTGTAGGTATTTGTGAAAGAGGCAAGGATCACGAACATGGTACACATTGTTGAGTTGGAGGATGACCAGTTGGGAGTCTAGTAAGATGCTAAAGTGATGAATACGATGATGGCTAACATCAGCGAGGAGACCAATGACTACAGTGTACTCGGCTTGGTTGTTGGTTACTGAGCCCAAACATATGATGGAGTGTAGCAGATCATGTGAGGGGGAATAGAGGGCCCAAGCAGCCGAAGTGAGATTCTATGTCGAATGGCTGGCGTCGTCAGCGTAACCGATGTGGTAGTCCGATGGAGGAGGCACCTGTCAATAACACAAATAATAGTTTAGATGTGAGGTATGGAAAAAAGATTAAAAACACTGCAAAATAAATAACCTAGTGTAGAATGGCTACGCTCAAGCGTAAAATTTCTTTAATTACAACCCGTTGACGAGTTCTTTGAGAGAGAGGCCCTCGGGGGAAGCTAGGATCTATGTTCCTTTAGTGAGGCAATGTTGGATAATGTAAGGGCCATGCCATAGTGACTCAAATTTTCCATGGCCGAGGGTATCGTGAACCATATCGTAAGCAAGGATGAGGTCGCCTTCGTGAAATGAGCGAAGGTTGACATGACGATCAAAGGTGGCTTTTGACCATTTTTTGGATTCCTCATTGTTCTATAATGAAGATCGATGATCTTCATCTAGGGACTCTAAGTTCAGCAAATGTTTCTCCATTGGAGAAGTCTCGGGTAATAGCTCAATCATGGTGCGTAAGGTGGGAATTTTGCACTCGATAGGAAGAGTGGCCTCGACCCCGTGGACTAGATGAAATGGTGTGAAACCAGTGGCAGTTTTCACGACCGTACGGTAAGCCCATAGCACATAAAATAACATATGATGCCAATTGGTCTTATGTTTGTTAACCGTGCGCTACAACATTGTCTTGAGGACCTTGTTAACTTCTTCAACCTATCCTTTGGACTGAGGCTAGTATGGTGAGGCGAACTTGTGGTAGAATCCTAACCTGGATGAGATTTTGATGAAAATATCATTCTCAAAATGTTTCCCGTGATCAGAGACTAGTTGGAGTGGTACTCCAAAGTGGGATATGACGTGGTTAAAGAAAAAACGCATTGCGGTGTTAGCGGTGTTGTCGAAGGTAGGCATGGCTTCAACCCACTTTGTGAAGTAATCATTTGCGATGACGATGTATTTGTGTCCACTGTTGGATGGAGGGTTGCAAGTCATGAATTTGATGCCCCATTTACAAAAGGGGCCTACAGTAATGACTAGGTGCAGAAGAGCAAGTGGTGCTTGTGATTTGTTGGCATAAAGCTGGAATTTATCACATCGCTTCACGACATGAATGCAATCGTGAAATAATGTAGGCCAAAAGTAACCTGCGTAGATAATTTTCTGAGTGGTGGACATCCCCGAGAGGTGGCCCCTGCAAGCACCACTGTGGAAGTCGTTCAAGACTCTATTGGCCTCGTCAATAGTCAAGCATCGACAGAGTATGGTGTCGACCCCTCGCCAATATAAGATATCTCTGATGAGGAGATAGCGGGGGGCCTGATCGCGAATATGTCAATGATCATCTCGTGAGAGGTGGTTACTGAAATTTTGGGTTCGGAGGTAGACGAGAAGGTCGTCATACCAAGGATCATCCGAAGTGATGTGAAAGAGATGTTCATCGGGGAAGTCGGTATTGACGAGGGAACTGGTAGTATCAGAGGGGAAGGTTGTGATGAGTTCGGCGAGGATGAGAGATTTCTTGCTCTTGGGTGTTGAAAATTCGAGATCGTACTCCTGAAGGATAATGATCCATTAGGAAAATTTACCTTTAATTTGTCGATGACTGAGCAAGTATTGCATGGGGTTGGAATCTGCTATGACTTTGGTTGTGCGAAGCAGAATGTAATGGCCCAGTTTTTGGACTGCGAGGACGACTGGAAGGGCTAGTTTCTCTTCGTGATTGTATTTCAAGGGTGGCCCTGAGAGGTTTTTACTAATGTAGTAAATGACATGCTCATGATCATCATCTCCTATTCGGATGAGAACTCCCGCTACTAAGACTGTTGAGGCTGATATGTAGAGGATATAGTCGTGATTATAGTTGGGTGAACTAATTAAAGGGGCGTTGGAGAGTGCCATTTTAATATCGTTGAAAGAATTTTGGGCATGTTCATCCTAGTGGAATGGGATGTTGTGGCGTAGTAAGTGAAGGAAACCATGTGCTTGAGTGGCATAGTCTGGGACAAATCACCATAAAAAGTTATCTTTTCCTTGTAGTCTCTAGAGTTGGTGTAAATTTCGAGGGGGTGGAATTTCTGTGATGGCCTGGACTTTGAGGGGATCCACAGTAATACTTCTTTGGGAAATGATGAACCCAAGGAGGCACCCGACAGTGACACAGAACACGCACTTGAGGGGGTTCAAGTGGATGTTCTACTAATGACACCTTTGGAAGATAATTCGTAAATCATCAAGATGTTGAGTGCGTTTTTTGGATCGAGCTATGAGGTCATCCAAGTATGCGAGGATGATATGAGCTAGGTCATGAAAAATGTATATCATAGCCTCTTGGAAAGTTGTGCCAGCATTCTTTAGGCCAAAAGGCATGAAACGATATGCAAAAGTACCCAAAGGGGTGGTAAATGCGGTCTTGTATTGATCGGTTGGATGGATTTGGATTTGGTTATAGCCAGAGAAACCATCCATGAAGGATAAATCCTCGTGGCCTGTGTAGTCGTCGATAATTTGATCGATGAAAGGCATTGGAAAGTTGTCTTTGGGATAGGCGTGATTGAGATCGCGAAAGTCCGTGCATACATAGATGGTGCCCTATTTTTTGTAAATGGGGACAGGGTTGGAGACCCATGAGGTATAAGCGATGGGGTAGATGAACCCAACAACGCGTAATTTTTCAATCTCGTCTTTGATGGCCGTTGCTTTGGATGGGTGTAGCGGTAATTTTTTTTGGCGAACCAGTGTGATATCAGGCTAGGTGTCTATGCAATGTTCGACAATAGAGGGATCTAGGCCAAGAATTTCTGTGTATGACCAGACAAAAATATCTTGGTATTCTTGGAAGAGGGATTTGTAGGCGGTGATTTCTTCAGGAGTGCATGTGGAGCCAATGGTGATTTCCTCGACGACTACATTTTTTATGGAAATATTGATTTTGATGGTAGGGGAAATGTTGGCCATATTTCCTTCTTCAAAAGCATTAGGGGTAGGGATAGGGTTGTTGAACCAATCGATATGCCCTGATGGGATAAAATCCTTGGTTTCAACTACGTATATGGGGTGTTGGTTAGGAGGCGTGAAGGCTTCTTGTGAAAGGAAGAGCGCTCTATGGTGTAGCACATCCCATGGGTAGTTAGGGGTGGTTAATTCCTCGAGTATGTCCTCGTCACAGTGGAATTGTCGGGAATACAAGGCATCTAAAATAATGATATCGATGACTGTCACCATGTGGTTGTCTTATGGTGATGAAGAAGCAGGGGGAATGATGCAATGAGATTGCGATGGTTCACTCGACATAAACGAAATATCGAGATACTAAGGGTTATAAATGGTAGTTGGGTGTAAAATTTCCATGGGGAAATGAACAGGGGAATTGGGGGGATTTGGGGGTAAATCCTCGTATAAGTCATCCAAGAACCATGGAGGAGTAGGGAGTGCTTCTGGCTCAGGAGAAATAATATGAAGAATCTCTGGTGATGGGGTAGGGTTAGTCATCGATTCTGTAGGGGGTGTAGGAGTTTGAATCAGGGTCACATGGCATTGCCTGTATTCAATGATAATAGGACATTGATATGTGAAATGATCTAAGGATTCACAGAGAGAGCAAGGGAATCTCATAAGTTCGTTGACTGAATTCATGACATAATGGATGTCACTGACGTTTGGTGAGGATGATGTAGATGGATTGGGTTCATGCTGGAAGCTCTGGTGTACTATTATTAATGTCTGCCGGAATTGAGGTAGCGTTGGGCAATGGTGTGTATAATGGCCATATTATGAACATATGGTGCAAGTGAATTTGGTTCGCAGTCCTTTGCTACTTATGTTAGGGGAGGTAGTGGCAGTACTTGATGAAGTGAATAACAATGATGGTGCTTGATTGAGTTGAATTAGGTTATGTAACTCAGGTAGATATGGACATTTGTTGGTTGGGTGTTCATCTTTCTCACATAGTGCACAAGGAGGTGAAATCGTGAACTAGTGGAGTTGACGAGTTCACAAGAGATTCTTGAGGGAGGAGCTTTGCGACTAGTGGAACGTCAGATATAAGAGAAGCCTCACTGGGAGGAAGGGTATCCTCAATGTCAGCTCCTTTGGACGAGACAACACATACCTGATTAGAGGGATGAATGAATGGTGGTGCACCATGGTAAGTTCCTAACAAGGATGGGTCTTTGAAAATTCTGGGCCCCATATCAATGAGTGGGTACACCTCAGGATTAGTGTGGACGAAAGGGAGAATGTTATCGATGTTGGAAGAAGGGGTAGGTTCATAATGTGAAACTTGATCAATGGTAATGATCTTCCCGTTATGGGGGAACATCATGGTTCAAAAGACAGAAGAGGCAACTTCCTTCATAGCGTACATGTAGCTATGACCGAACAAGATATTGTAATCGAGTGGGGCATCGATAACTTCAATGTAAATGAGAATGGTCTTTCCCCCGAGTTCTACAGGGACATTTTGGAAGAGACCTTTGGGAGAATATGGTCATCTGTCATAAGCTCTTAAGGTAATGGAAGATGGTATGAGTTCGGGGGAACCAAGTTTCTTCCATACAGACTTGGACATGATGCATGTGGACACACCTTCATCAATGATGCACTGATGAACTGTGATGTTCCTAATTTTAATGGGGATTTGAAAAGCAATGAGAGAGGGGAGGTGAGGTTCTCCACTGTCGAGATCAAATGTGATGAGTTGAGTATCTACAGGGTCGACTATCCCCAAGGTGGAAAGTAATGACTTCCACTGAGTGGGACAAGTTTGAAGTACTTCTAAGACTGACATGGCAGTTGGGTATTGTGCCAAGTAATTGACCAAACTATAATTATGAGCTGCCCTAGCCTGAGGGTTGTGGACATTCCTGCGCAATGGGATGCGAGGGATGCGAAGAGGTGTTTCCATGTTAGGGCGAGGGATCATCAAAGGGGGTCCCGTTGGTGTTGGGATTGTTTCTGGGGGAATGGGAGGAGACTCAAAGGGTGCACAGTATTGATGACTATGTGTTTGTAGAAGGACTTCTTCCTCACTAGTGAGGAGGATAGTATGATCTGCGGGATTTCTTGGATTGAGATATTGTCCCAAATGTGGTGGGGTAGGTTGCATGTCCTGTTGGGTGTTCATCACTCCTTGGTGTGGAATGGGGTTCTTGAACACGGCTGGGGGTGGTTGTTTCACGTATTGTTATGGGGTCTTCTGAGGGGCAGGCGATGCCGAAGGATGTGGTCCATTCACAGAGTCTTTCATCTGCTTAAAATCAGCGATTTGGGGGCAATGATGAGTATAGTGACCGAACTCACTGCAAAGAGCACAAGAGAAGTTGGTTCAAAGTTTATTGTTATTTTTCCCTTGACGTCTATTGTTGTTTCCCCCCTAGGGGTTCCAAGTCCCTTGATTCTGGTTTCCCCCAGTAGGTTGGTTTTGTTCGAGCTGATTTTCTCCTTCACCTAGGTTGTTATTGTTCCAATTTTTTCCTTTATTTTTGGCATTATTCGACTGATGGGTTGGATTTTCCATATTCAGTTGTTTAAAATTTTGATATTGTTGAATGGGAGAGGGTTGAACAAAATTAACCCCAGCATGAAGGTGTCCTTGTGGTGGAGCCATGGGCTATGGAGGGCCAGGAAATGGAAATTACGGATTATGTTGTGGTAATGATCCATAAGGTACATAGGAAGGCGTGGCACTTTTGCTAGTACTTAGAGTATAAGTTGAGGTAGAGGGAGTACCAAAACTTGTTTGGATAGGTGGGCATATTGTGGGTGTCGGCGATGGCCCACTGATGGGTGGAGGAAGGGCAATAGGGTATGGTTATTGATAAGGGGGTGGAGGATAATAAGGGATTCCTCCATATGACAATGGATATTGAGGTGTGCCATACATTGGTGGTTGTTGGGGTTGTGGATTGTGGTGTGTGGTGTTACCAATCAATTTGTCTACTGAGTGAGACATCCCAGGCTTGTCTTGGCCAAATGGCATAGGTCTTGGGAGATCAGGAAGTACTGTGTACAAGTATCCTAATTGTGAATAGATGAGGTCATATTGTTGAGCCTTACTGATGGATTCTTCTTATGATTAAGGGAAGGTGGAAGCCACATCTTTACTGAGGAGAGAGACAAGTGATATAAGAAACCAATCAAGACATTGTTGTTTGGTGGTTTCTTCTTTGCACAAACTATGTCGTCGATGCCACTCGTGAATGTGATCAGCGATATGTGTGGCTAAGGTTTGTTTAAAATTAGAGAGTAGTTCAAGACCATTGTCATGGCATATTGGTAATTGGAAGAAGGTCAAAAATGATTTGGCCAAGGACTCGAAAGTCACATGGGACCTTGATTTTTCATCTACATACCACTTGGTTGATGGGCCAGTGAGTGTGCATTGAAATAATCGTAGTCAGATGGAATCATCCATAATGTTGTTGGAAGAGCACCATAAGTGGAAAGTCATGACATGGTTGGCAGGGTCATCTCATGCCTTTCCTTCAAACTTGGGGATATCTAAAGGTAGTTTGGTAGGCATTGCAGGCCATGTGGGGTCATGCAATATAGGATCATTTGTGAGTTTTCTTAGATCTGGAATGTTGAGAGAGGCCAAATATGGCATCTGGAGTGGTGGTGGAGGATTAGTTCTAGCCATGGTGTGAGTGTTTTGTGAACCTGACCCTTGAGGGGGACTAGGTGGGTTTGTACTCCCCCCTTAAGGAGAAGGTGGCCCCTTGCTTCTGTGTAAAGGAGAGAGGGTGAGTGTTTGACCTTGGGAAGTGGACCCAAGTAGGGTTGAACCAAGCAAAGTTGATCTTAAGATAGTGGCACTCACAGGGGTGTGAGAAGGTGGGGCTAGTGAGTTGGTGAGACTATGAAATCCTCCTAAAATAGGAGGGAGATTTAGCAAGTGTCTAGAATGGCGGGGGTTATGTGGATCCCCCATGATGTCTGACTAGATAAGTGGATGTGTGCAAATGGTGATGAGAGAAAATAAATGAACAAGAGATTTTTTTGTAATTTCTGGACCTTCACAATATATTTCACAATTAGATATAATCACAAGGGTATCATACATAAAGAAATTGATATATATGTGGGTAGGTGGAATTTGTCCGCGTGGGAGAACAAAGAAAACAAATGCTTGTGTGTTAAAATATGTAACGTCCTTCCTCTCAAATAGTATTGGACCTTCCAATAGTACTCAACAGTGAGGTCTGAAGCCACTAGAAGAGGAACTAGTGAAGAATGAAGTAATCAATTATAATGAGGGGTAGAGGGTGCATATCCCGAAAGAGCTGGCGATATTTCCCAATAGCCACAAAAATTCTGATTAAGGTGCACTTGCAACCCACAATTTCCACTTGGGTAGTTGTCCTAAAATTTGGTCACTAGGTACCTTGGTCAAAGTGTGGCATTTAGATTTTTGGCCTCAGAAATGGGTCATGGGATAGATCTCGTCCAAGAGGTGGGTGCCTCAAGGGGGGACGCATAGAACAACTGGACCTTGGCCTTCAACACTTCACAGGTATCTCCCTGTGTTATGGTGTTAGGAACACTTGACTTGGAGGATTTAAAGTTCCCTATTTGAAAACTTCTATTGTTTTGAAAATGTGAGAACCAGATAACGGGAAGTTGTTTGGATGCCTATCCCCAAAATCCTACCTAGACTAAAAAATTTCTTTTGGCACCTCCTGTGGAGAAAAACTTAGTGAGTTTTTAGAAATTTTTTGGATGTGGTTGTTTGATATATTGGGGGTGTGAACCAACCTCATTGAAATTAAATGGGAGTGGATAGTTTTTCCAAGAAAAGGGTGGGGTGTTTCGGAATCCCATTGAAGGAAACTTACTTTAACCTCCACAACTTCTAGATAAAACTATGTGAGTGATTGGTGAACTTTGTGTGTGAACAAGTGAAAGTGTGCCAATTTTTAATAATTTAGGTGTCACCTTGCTGCATGTCGACTTCGTTTGGTCCTTACAAGTGTCGATTACCTAAGTTACTATGTGTCATTGGTATAGCCTTGCAGAATTTTAAAGTCCCTAGGAAACTAGCATGTGGACATGTGGTTCCTTACTATTCCTTTAACTCCCTATTGTGATTTAATCTAAGAAATCTTTGAAACTATCCTAGATTTGTAGCATGTGGGCATGTATGGGCCCATTACAAAACCTTTAAACTTCCCTAATTAGTTAATCTAAGAAATTAAATTTCAACGCTATCCTATGTTTGTAGTGTGTGGGCATGTATGGGCCCTTACAAGTTTAAGGTGTGTTTGAAAAATAAACTAAGCGGAGTCCTGAGGGGGTGTTGTCCTCTCCTAAAGATTTTGTCTTTTTTAAGGGAGATGAAATTTTCCCTCAACCTCTTTCTAATTCTCAAGATCGCTTTGGAGTGCGAGAGAATAACATACTCAAGGATTGATATCCAATTTTTGGTCCCAATGCAAGTTTTATATGTGATTACAAATGATTCCAACTTATACTCTTAGTCAAAGCAAGCCATCCATGAGGAAAAATGAAAGCAAAAGAGGAAATAATGATTTTAAACCCCCTAAGTGCCTATGTTTTGACTAATCCCTTTATATGGAGAGGGAACTAAGTGTGGTCCTGGTTACAATGTCCATGAAATCAATTTTAGGAAGGCTACGGTCCTTCCACAAACACAAAAATGCTTACAATGTGTATTTTTCTACACAGGTGCGCGGGTCTCAGAGCAGACAGAGGCAATGTGAGCACCAATGCACGAACTGAAAAAGACTTATGGGCGTGGATGCGTAGAAAGAGCTAAGTAATATAGTGGTTTTGGTGCACATGTGCATGATGCATGACTGTGGGCCGATAAACCCGCGTACACCTGTCACACGATCGTGAAGAAAATTTTGGATGAATTTCCTTCAACTCATCTTTGAATTTGGCTTCATGTAGGTCATCTTGGGATGGTTATGGTACCTGCAGGTTAAATAAATAGAAAGAAGAGCTAAAATAACCCAAATAGGGTAGGAAATTGATACCTCTCCCCAGTGGAGTCGCCAATCTGTTGCACCTCTTTTTCACCAAAGATAAAGGGGACTTTGGGTTCCTTCTTCCTCCAAGGGAGGGCTCCTGGACCCCCAATATTGAGCTCTTCTTACAACTTGAAAACTTGAAAGAAACGGTGAAAGAATCCCAAGCTAGCCCACTCAAAAGGCGATGTGGATTACCCAAATGGAATGGTGCTAGTATGCTCTTGATGAGAAGAGAGGTTTCCCCAAGAGAATAACAGTAGCATAAGCTTGCAAATGAATTCCTTTAAGATGTAGTGCACCCATGGCCTTGTTTTATAGAACCACTTTGAGGTATTGTGCAACCAACTTTTAGTGTGAAAAGGGGTTGTTTAGGGCACCTTTAGGTCTTTGACCAACCACCCAACCGAGATTTGGATGTCAAATCAACTTGGAAGCTGAACCAGAAGTGGTTGGGAGGCCGACCAACATCATAAATGCATCGTTCTCAGGTGTGCGTGGATTTTATCATCCACAGTCATGCATCATGCACATGTGCTTTTTTCCTACATTTCTTAATGGCGCATGTGCGCGCACACCCTATATAGTCATAGCGCATTCTGATTTTATAACTGGTTGGATAGTTTTGGACCTTTTGGAAATGCCTTTTTGGTAATTTTGGTCCATAGGTGAACTAATATTTGTTTGAAGATGCTGGATTCCTGTAACCATTTGTGGATGAAATTTCAGTGATAACAAAGATCTTAAACATGCAGAAGAGAAGAGCATCTACTCTAGAAACAGTAAGAGAAGAAGTATTACCCTCGAACCTTGTGAAAGAACCTTAGACGTGCAAAGTTACTATGTTAAGAGAAGATAAGAAAAATAATGGAAAGAGGAATATAGAGACACAAATCACAGGGAAGAAAGTGAGAAATCGCAGTAAGAAGAAATAAAAGCTAGAAAAATTACAGGAGATTCCAGAAAGGACTTTGCAGAAGGAAGGCTTGCAGAACTTGAACCTCGCTAGAATAGAAAAATAGTGAAGACTAGAACTTCGACTTGGCGAAGCAATATGACCGTTGGAGGTGTCCTAACCATTAGAGAGATTCTCTAGAATGGATAGAAACATAGTTATTTTTGGAAAGATCACCATTGGACCATTGGGACTACTCCATAATGGATGGAATCATATTGATTAAGGCATTCCTTCCCATTGGAGGAGTTCGTTAGGACATTGTCTATTTAATCCATTAAATGTCTTACCAGGAACACTTTTGCAATTTGTGATTCTCCGAGCCCATAGAGAATTGATTTGTACCACATTGTGCATTTGAGACCTCACCAACCGCTTTGTTTACCTTGAGCATCCCTTCACCTATCCTAGATATTTGATATAGAGAGTGCATGTCAGATGACCTTAGCGTAGTAGAGAAGTCCATAGAAGAGATCCTAATAGACCTTTTGGCTAAGAAGGTCATGTTCGCAGGAGCACAATATTCGTCGATGAGAGGATTGCAAGCATCCCCATCGACTACACGTCAATATGGGCCATCTCAAACTACAATAGAGAAAATAAGTAATCACCACGATGAATTGGCGAATGTGAAGCTCATCTCATTGGTCTTGCCCGAATATATCCCGCCCCTGGATGGCACGGTTATTTGTGACAGTGTCCCGAGAGATTTTGACTATACACTGATCACTACGTACCTCCTGAAGGGGATACGCACAACTGGACCATAGTTGGGACAAACTCTAATGCTCAAGATCAATGATTTCAACTTAGGAGACTGCAAGAATTATGGAATGCTCGCACCACATAAGTACTTGACAAATACAACAGGGAAGAAGCCAAAGATAGTCCCTCGACCATGGACCATGGAAATTGAGAGATCAACCATTAATGTGATGAAGATACCACACCTCAAAAGACATCAAGAGTTTAACACGTGTGTTAAAATCCTCCTGTCATGCTTCCATGGTGGGTACCTATTGTTGGATAGGTGCATCACTGTAGATTTGACGCTGAACCACTGGATCACTGGATTGAACATGCAGGGACCAGACCATCAAGATTTTTACCAAGGGAAGGTTGCAGATCATGCCCTAGCACAGAAAATAAAGGACACCTATGGCAATGTGGAGAAAGGGAAGTGGGCCTACAAGATAGCCTCCATACAAAATGGCGTAGTGTGCATAGCTTTCCAGTTGATCACTGACAGGCTCATCAAAAAGAATAGAATGACACAGGTCACGAGGTTCGTCATTGACCTCGCAGGAAAGTGCATCAAAGGGATGTAGATGAACTGGGCGAGATGTCTCGTCAACCATTTGGAGAAAGATTGTTGTGAAGCACAAGACCAGGGCTACAAGTTTCACTTCATCAGCTTGTTGATTCTCATTGCCTTTGTCGCTTGGGAGATGCCAGAAGGAGAAAAATTCCCTGAAGTTGAGTCGTCTGAACCACTAGACATGAGGTTCACCACCTTGTGGTACTCGAGTGATATGGCGAAGTAGTGGAAGTCAAACGTTGTCTTCCACACTTACTATCTACAGCTCACGTGATCCATTGATTCATTCCTCCGAATGACTTCGAATACACTTCATCAGTTTAGGCCATTTGTGAAGTTCCACTCAGACCGACACTTTATATATATCACTACACGTAGGGATGAAACCAAGGAGGAAATGTAGTCGTAATATAAATTAATTGGTGAATACATGGATGAGATAACTAAGGTGTGGCCCAATAAATTCCTTGTACTAGTCGAGCAGATGGAGCTCTCCAACCCCGATATCATTGGAAGACCTGTAGTCACCTAAAAAGAATATGATGGCCCCAACAACAACAAGAAGAAAAAGAAGGAAGGGGTGTAGGAAATAAATAGTGCATCGAAGGAAACTGCATCAGAGTCACCTGGAGGAGGAGGAGATGACGAAGTAGATCAAAAAGAGGATGAAGGGGAAGAAGACAAGAAAGAATAGGGCGAAGTGACACTACCCAAATATCCCCTTATAGAGGTCGATATGTCAAAGAAAAGAAAGTTTTCTCCTAAGAAACACTCAATGCGGAAGAAATCACGAGCCAATAAGCCTCAATTATAGACTGTACTTACGGTGGATGATATCGACCTCATCATTGCAGTTGTATTAGATACTTCATAGGACATTTTGTAGTGAAACAAAGAAAAATAGGAGACAATATATGACATGATCGAGGCAGAGCTAAAAGGGGTACAACATGCTCTCTACTCGAGCCGCACAGTATCTACTACGTCGTTGTCATCAGGGGGTATAGAAGTGGGATATGAGTCTGCCCAACTACACAGATTAGAAGATGCGACAGAGGCTCGCCTTTGTCGAGTGCAGGAGGAAAAAGAACAGGCCATAGCGGCCTTGAAGCAAGAAAAGGAGGAAGCCCTATAGAAAATTCAGGTTGCGAATAAAGAGAAAGATGACCTCCGAGCGAAGTTTGAAGAGGATAGAGAGAAGATCTAGAGAGAGAAATATCAACTACTCGTGAAGCATATTGGAGTTAGAGAAGCAGTCACTCGAGAACTTCGCTCCATGACAGGATTGGCATAGATGGAAGAAGAGACAATAGAGAGCCAGGTGGGGAAGCTCATTGAAGCCATTCATCAACTCCAAGAAAGAGTAGAAAAACTAGAATTGCAAGCAGTGTCGAGCACTCCACAAGAAGTGCGAGACCAGAGGGAAGAAACTGCCCGAAGCATAGTCGAAAGAATCAAGGCATTGGCATTAGAATGCAAGCTACTCAGTAACCAAAGTGTGTAGACCTATGAGTGCCTTGTAGAGGACCCAGAACTAAGAACATTAGAAGCAAAGATTCAGGAGGCAAAGAAAAAAGCATCGATAGTGCAAGCGCAGCTAAAAATGATTTTAGCGGTTGAGAAGATGAAAAGGTCATAGGAACACCATGCAATTCATCAGCAGGTCCATGCCATCCAGAGTAGAGTCATGGAAGTAACCAAGAGACTCCAACCTTTACAGGACGAAGCCTGCACACGTTTTGAGGAGATCAAGGGACAAGGTGCACAACTGGAACAAGTTGTCACCATAGTGGAACAGTGCTTGGAAGGACTTATCACCGAGATAGTTATTTAGGAGTTCGTCGAGAAGGAGACTCTGGTGAAGCAGCAAGTCGAGGAATCTCGAGCTAAGCTTGAGTCCTTCGAAGTAAAATTGCTTAGATCAGAGTGACTCAAGACGATTCACAGGTGAGTGTTGGGGGCTTGTTGGCCTTCAACTAAGTTTTGGAGAACCTTGGTCATGTTTGACCACTTTTGGGACTTGGACAGACTGGTCGAAGATGGAGAAGCCAAGCGAAGCATAGATCACGGTATCTTGTCCCCTTTTGTGGGATTTTTGGGTTTTATGGCTTATTTAATGGGTATGGGTTGTCAGCTCATGGGTTTACCCATGCTTAGGCATCTTTTGTAATGTATAAATAGGGAGATAAGCAATGTAAAACCTAGTAGCATATGTATGTGTCTTAATGCAAGTATTTGTAATCAAATTTGTACATATTGTGTGTTACGACTTGCAGAGCTAAGTGCAAGTGATTGTAAGAGACTTTGTGCACAAAATGTGTAAGGATTTGTGTTGTGACCTAACTCGGGGAAGGAAGATCTGGTGAGGTGCACACAAATATCCTGTCCTATATGGAGTTAGCTTTGTAGCTTGGTGCATGTAAGAAGATTGGAATAACCTAATAAAGAAGAGAAGAGTTGGTGGACGTAGCCTCAGACTGGGGTGAACCATGTATATCCTCTGTTGTGGTTACTTTGTGCGATATGGTTGATATGTTATTAATGATATTTATGCTTAGTGTTGTAGTATTTATGTATGTTAGATGCATATGATGTAGTATCTTAGTGCTTAACAATATGAATGAAGGTTAGATCTATTCTGATGTTATGTGTTGAATAGTTAGATATGCTTAGACCTTGATGAATATTGTGTTGTTCTGTAATTGCATTTTTTACCTGCGATGTGAATAAGGTTCAAAGACTAATGAATGTTAATTGCTAAGTGCTCTATTAAGTATTGTGATCACAGATCTATGTCCCAGCTAGGTTGTATACAGTTGAGTCCTACAACCCCCCCTGCCTCTACCTTAGGTGAGACTTCATCTTCTTCGCAAAGGGCCAGTAGTTAGGGTTTTGTTGGTGTGTTGTTGAAGCATTGAACCCTGGGTCTTCCCATGTGCCAACAAGCATCCATGTGTAAAAAATCAGTGCAGATTGTAATGAGAAACTAGTTCTTCCATATAGATCTCCATTACTCCACTTCTGGGTATTATAATGTATTTCAGCCTTCATAGATACTCCTATGACCTCACACATTAGGGGGCATCTGTTATAGAAATATTTCCTCCCCCCTACACAAAATTGCATAGAGGGCCTTGTTCCATTTCCATATGCAGACTTGAAGTCCCTTTTTGCAAATCCCAAAGATAAAAACATTATTTTTCCACATATAGACACCCTATATATTATGCAACATGTGTATACACAGGTTGCACCACTACAATCGGTGTACATTGGGTTTTGTGGCAAAACTTAAAAAATGGTGTCGGGTTTCCATGTCACGTCACGAGATCAATGATCCTTGACCTTCCATATAATGGAAACATGCCAAATCGACCCTTCAGTTCCACTTGAAGGCTATAAATGGGACAAATCCGAGCTATGGAAAAGGAAGAGAAGAATTCAACTTTGAGAGAAAAGTTACTCTAGATAAATTATTCACTTCATATTGAGTCTGCATACCTTTATACTTTTCAGTCTAAACACATTTTTCAACCCCCAAGCTCTTCCCTACATGATTGAGAACCCCATTATCTCTATTATATCAGCTTGCCTTTGGTGGAGGATTGAAGTGGTGGAGGCCCAACTAGAAGGGACCCAGTTTCTCGATTCTAAACCACGTTGACACAGAAGTTTTTAATTCATTCACTTTTGTTGGTTACATTTTAATAGAAATACTCTTTTCTCATCCAATTAATATCTTGAAAATATTTTAATTGTTATTCTATTCTTGTGGATTTTGATTTCCTAAAAATGTCGTTTAGGGCTTCAAAATCGCCCCGCAAGTTCATGACCTTCAAAATCCTAAAAAACTTATAAAAATGACTATTTTACTATTATAATAGCCTTTAAATATGAGTTTTTGATCTCAAGTTGGGTGAAATATTAACCATTGATCCACTAATCCTCTCCAAACCACACAAATCGATTTCCACCATCGATCGACAACTTAAAACTATCTAGACTGTTGATTTCCGACACTACAATAGCAATTGACAATTGAAGATTTATTTTTGTAAACCAAACGTGCTCACCAATATCCTCAAATCTTGATAATATACCATCAACCATTGGTCATTTCACTTCGAAAACCAATATTTCCCACAAATATCACCGAACCCTAACTATCGATGATCAACCATCTCTTTGATGACATGGCATGACACGTAGATGATGACATGGAATGACACATCATCTTGAGGTGTCAACTTTGCCAACATGACATGACACATGGATGTTGATGTGGCATGACATGCCACCCTCCTCTTTCCTTTCATCGATGATCGACCACTTCTTTTATATGAACCAAACACCTCGCTAAATCTGTCGACCCCCGATCATCAACCATCGACGATTGGAGATTTTCTTTGGAAGCATGAAACTTTCTCCAAATTCTTCTGATGCCAGATCGTTGGCCATTGACAATTTATTTTGGTCGATAAAAAATCTTCACCAAAACCACTGATTTGACCATCGACCATCGACAGATTGTTTTGGCGAATTCCAACACTTATAAATTTTGACCAAATCCTAGATGAATATGGACCGTCGATCAACTCCAACTTCTGAATGACTGAAAATGATTCTAGAATGTCAGTTATCTTCCTTTGCAAACAATGAAAACATATCCTAGTCGATGATATGATCCTTTTGCAAAAATCTGAAAAACATTATAAGTTTTTAAATTTATTAAAATGAATGTGAGTCGTTGATCTCGAGATCAAACACGATCTCAACGGTCGATTCACGAAACTCTCCTAACTCCTACAACAACCATTAAAATGTGAATTTAAACCTTCAAATTCAAGTTTATCTCTGAGACTTTTCATATTGACATCATTAAACCTCTCTTTAATGGCTACGAGGAAAATCCGACCTAAATTTGCTCACAAATTTGGGGATTTCGCTTTGATTTTTCACCATTTTCCCCCAAATTCGAACAAACCAAAATCTATAACAATGAATTTTCCCAATTCACACTTTTCTTGTCCCATAGAATCCGAATGTTTGAACCTAAGGCTCTAATACTATAATATAACATACCCCAACCCAACTTAGTCACATTACGTGCAACAAACACATTAAAAATTAAATTTTTGCTAACTAATTTTCATGTAGCTTACCAACTACAAATCACACACATTTTTAACTATTTGACTAATATCATATTATAAATGCATCTAAAAACATAAATAAAACCATGAATGCAATTTTTCAAGCAACAAAAAAATACCTAACATTCATCTAAACCATTTACATAGTGGATAACATAAGAATAGAACAAAAACACTTATCTATTAATAATTAAACAACCGGTTGCGTATGAAGGATGAACCTCCTAGCATAGGAATGGTTGTTCATTTTCTCCCAGCATCAGTCCACCCCGGAGCTAAGGCTATGATTCCAAAAGGATATTCGGCCTACAGGTCATCCACTCTCCACACGCAACAACCCTAAAACCCAAGTTTTACTCCCACAACAGTTCCAATCCTCCAACTCTCCTCCCCCCAACCTTCATAACCCAAGGAATGTAACTGCTTTACTGCTTACAGTCCCTCAGGTTGTACCATTCATTTATCATGGCTTCCAATTCACTTGTTTAGACATGACTATCTCATTTGGGTACTCTAGGAACTCTTAGCTGCTTCAAGAGTGCTCACATCATCCTTCACAAGGTTCTTGAGCCATTTCCTCAACATGAAACACACTACAGGATTACAACCCATTTTTACAAGCACACGGGTCATATTTCCAGCATAACACACAACCAAACATTGGCTACGTTCAAGCAAAACATGGTTGGTTCTCTTCCTAACTCTCAACTCCTCCCTTGCTATCTAAAATCTACTAGTAAAAATTGTTTTCCTTATGCATATAATTTTTTTCTTCTTCTCCCTTGTTTGCTTGAATCTCTCTCTACCCAAATATGATTTCACTTCATCCCACGCTCCACAATAACTATGCAATGTGACTCCTCACACCCACCCACCCTCTTACACGAGTTTAATGATTGGATTTGGAAACATTCAAAAACAAATAGAAGGTTATACACAATGATAAATAATTTCAGGAATGTGGGTTGGATTAATACCCATGAATATTCCTCCTTGGACCCATCTCTCTTGTGGAATCATATCCCCCATATTTTTCATTCCTCTTGTTTCACAATCGACGAGTATTACTTTTATTATTTATTTCAATTTTCATAATATACAATTTGGCCCCAGGCCACATCAAATCAATACATGCTCTTCACCCCAACACATCGACTGACTTTCCTAATTCACATTTATGCAATTACATTATAATTTGTGGGGATTAAAACTGGGAATGTTACAGTGATGTTGAATGAGCCATGTTCAAAATTAAAAGGAGCTTGTTACAATAGTGTTTCAACTACTGACCACAACCTTTCATAAAGTTGAAGAGTACAAGACAAATAAAAAATTGATTTGAATATCATGTGAAGACCAAAACTAAAAGAGTCAAGACAATTTCCACAAAGATTCATCATCCTTACTCCTTACCATTATTCATTATACTCATTTACTAGCACCAAGTTGCATAATAAGATTTCCCTTTAATCATTTTTTGCAATATGTACGACACTTTTGATTTAGCAAAATGCCTACATAGGTTACTCTCCTTCAAGAAACATGTGTATTTATTCTATTGTCCCATTTACAAAGCATGTATGCGTTCATAATATGTAAAAATTTATACCAAATCATAACCTCAACTTACTTTTTTCCTCCACAAAACTTCCCATTGCATTACTTCTTGCTCCACCCACTCCTAACCCACCCAATAAAGTAACTTGGCCCATTTAAAAAGCTAAGTTACATTTCTAGTTTCAATCCCATACCATCATCACCTTTATCTTTTATACCCATGGCATTACCACCCTTCTTCAATCCTGAACTGTCATCACTCCAGTTGAGTCATGATGCCATCTTACTCTACTTCTACAATGGACATCCATTCTCTTCATTCCAACACATCCTATTGAATATCCATGAAAATGACTAGATCATTAATGTTGGGTAACTTTATA
Organism: Picea glauca; assembly: GCA_000966675.3. NCBI lineage: Eukaryota > Viridiplantae > Streptophyta > Pinopsida > Pinales > Pinaceae > Picea > Picea glauca. The sequence continues at coordinate 218,526 of JZKD02S1971901.1, forward strand.
AAGCACTTGACTCAAGGAAATATGTTGTTGTTTTTGCATCAAGAAGCCCTATTTTTGCTACAAAAGAAAAAACAATATAAATCCATGATGTTGTCACACAAGAACTAGTAGAAAGAAATGAACCAACAACAAGAGTAGAAGAACACATTTTTGTTGCTCCATAAGAAAAAATAATAGAAAAAGAAGTAGCTGACACATGGACAAGCCAAAGAAACAATTGAAAAGAGGGTGAGATCTCTTTTTGTTGCAGAGGAGAAATTTTTTAGGTGGTAAGTGTTGTCACACAAGAACCAACACTTATGAAACTTGTGGTTGTTACACAAGAACCAACCACATGAATCGCGGTTGTAACTTAAGTCCTTCAAGCAATGTTTTCTCTTCAGGGTTTTAAGGATATACTTTTTGAATCAAATGGAGACAACCTACTGCCCAATTTTATGGAGGAAGAAGACCTGTAGGGTTGCTATAGAACCATTATATTTGTTGACGTTGTTGAGAAAATAAATGGAAATATTTTTAGTACAATTGTTTCCAACATATTTGGTTGGTATGCATTGAGTGTCCTTATAGCTTGGTTGATACAAAGGTACATGGTTGCATAAATACATGCAATATATTCAGTTGGGGGGTGATGATGAGTCATGAAATTGACATATTTTTTTACCCTTTTTTTGTTATTTTTAATTCATTTTTACTTATAGATAACCCTATTTTAGTCCATTTTAATGATCATAAGTGGGATTGAGGATCAAGGTGTTTTCCATTTGCATTTATTTAGTATTCATTTAAATTCTTGATTAAGCATTAGAAAAATAAATTATTTGCATTTATCTTTGAAAAATGGATTAGCTTGTTAATTGTTGCAGGTTCAGTTGAAACTTGTTGTAAATCCATATCAGAAGATCCACGAATTGGGTTTGTGAAATTTTTGGTAAGAGGCATCATCGGGTTGAAATAGGCATCTCCACAAAAACTCTCAACCACCCAGATTGTATTTTGAGAGATATCAATGATTTACCATATATGTAGTAATCTACTCTTGCTCCAAATCCATACGGTCAATATTTCAAAATTCCAAGATATATTTCAGCAATTAGCTATGCCATGGATCTAGGAGCATCAACAACCATCTTGGAACTATTCATCATTTACGCTTTGAGTTAATAAGTAAGGATCTTGGAACCATTTATGAGTTGGTTTTGAGTTGCTAATTATTAGCAAATTGTTGTAACCACTCGAGAATCTTGTGGATCTACATTTAATATTTGTTATTTTTGTTTCAAGAAAGTTTTTGTATAAGGAGAGTGTCATATCCATTCTATGGAAGAGTACTATTAGATAAACAACCCAAGCTATGATGGAATGAACCACAATTTTAGATAATTTTTAATATAAATTACAATTTTCTAATTTTTTGTGTAGTGTGGTTTGATCTAATTTAACGGTGTTGTATTTTAATTTGCTACTCTATTATTGGGAGGAAAATATAACTCCAATATATCATGGTAGTATTTTATTTCCTTTTGTGTGTGTGTTAATTTATCTCTACGGTTTGATTTCCTTTATAGTCTTTTAATTTCCTACAATGCAATTTCTACTTCATAGACTAGTTTTTATCAAAGTTTGCTAGCAACGAGAGCTATAATCTATGGAAATAGGAAGTGACTAAATCATGTGAAGATATTTCCTGGTGACAACAAGGTTCTAGTAGCATGATCAATGTTCAATTATATGATCATTTCCAAGAGTGATTGAGTTAGCTTTTGATTTATGAAGAGTGGTGTGTTTGCTTTCCGCAATGTCATTTCAATTAAAATATTACTGACACAATTTCCTTTTCTTAGAAGCATATTAGAGAAACTAGTGCAAGTTAATAAGTGTAGCCTGCACATACAATTCACAACATCTCACAAGAATTTGAACCTCGTGTTGATAAATTAATGCACAAACACTTTGATTACCGAGGTAATTAAATAGTATGTCAAGATATTCAATGCTCATTAACAAAATGAATCATCTCATCCAATAATCAATGGTGATGCATTACAAAATACAAGAGTGTATTGGAGTCAATATTTGAGAAAGACAACCATGCAATGCCTTCCACTAATATTACCTAGAAATGAGGCAATGAAAACAACTAAGTGAAGCTTAACTGTTGCAACTACAAGAAAGTTCTTAAATCAACTAAAGGAAACAATAGTCATCTAGAAACAATGTGCTAGACCAATAAGGTACAACATATTAAACCAACAACCCTCCTTGAAAATTAACTGAGATCGGTATGTGGAAACAAAAAAGAGAGGTCCTAGAAAATGAACAACCATATGAGGTTACCATGTACAAAAAATTCCCCACAAAAATTACAAAGGGAAAACCTAGTGGGAAAATCCCCCCCACCAAGAGGATAGATGAGAGAATACTAGGCAATGTGCTCAAGAGAATAAGCATCATGCACCTCTAGTAGAGCTTGTACTTGAGAGGACTTTCCCTCTATAAAATGTTTGGTGAATATGTCGAAAATATGATCCATGGTTGGACAATATCAGAGATAAATAATCTTCCCATGAATGAACTCTCATATGAAATACATATGGATCTCAATGTGCTTGGTATTCTGTTAGTGAATTTGATCTCGTGAGATCTAGATCGAGCTATGATTGTCAAAAAATATGACAATAGGTTGGTGGTATTAAATTCCAAACTCAATGAGAATGTGTTGGAACCAGATGACTTCAATTGTTGCTTTTACAACACTTCAATACTATGCCTTTATGGTAAAAAGAGTGATGGAATACTTCTACTTGCTCAACCAACGACTAGGACTAGAACCAAGAGTGAATAGGTAGCCATTATTGGCCTTTAGATCTTTGGAATTTCCTTCCCAACCATAATCTGTCTACCCTAATAAATTGAGTTCACAACCTACATCATAATGTATCTGAACTTGTGGGTGCCTTGGACATAGTGAAAAATTCTCTTCATTGTCTTCTAGTGAAATTCATGGCGTTCCTACATAAATTTGGACACAATGCCTGTTAAATTATGAGCTTGATTTATTATGCAGATTAATTCTTTTATTTTCTTCAATACTTTGATTCCAACTTAATACACTTCAACAATTCCAAATCATAATCGAATAGAAATAATTATGTAGATAAGTAAACATGCATATCAACAACACATATACCCTGGGGAAATGTTGTACATGGAGAAAACCCTAGCAAACAAATTCCTTTATTTCATTAATAATGTAATATCTCTTACAAATATCCACCATGAATGTCATGCTCTCAAAGAGCTTCCAAAGATGACTCTGACCTGACAAAGACTTAAAAGACCTTTGCTGAAATACACCTCTGATATGCTACCTCTTTATCACTGATGTGCTCCTCTATTGCTTCACCCTCAACCTTCATATGAAAACTGTGTTGCAAAACTGTATTTCAAAACTATGTTGAAGAGAGGATTTGACCTCTTCTTATATAGGATGAAGAGGGGTAGAGGAGAGGCTCGAAATAGTAACTTGATTGCATGCATTCAACATAACTTAGCTTCATACTTTAGCTCAAAATTAGAACTAGACTTGAGATTGGTTACAACTTAGCTTTACACTTTAGTTCGAAGTTAGAATTAGAATTGATATTGGTTACAACTCAACATTACACTTTAGTTCGAACTTAGAACTAGACTTGAGACTAACATGCTTTAGTTCGAACTTAGAACTAGACTTAAGACTTTAGTTGCAGCTCAACATTACACTTTAGTTCTAAAATAGAACTAGACTCAAGACTTTAGTTGCAACTCAACATTACACTTTAGTTCTAAAATAGAACTAGACTCAAGACTCTAGTTGCAACTCAACATTACACTTTAGTTCTAAAATAGAACTAGACTCAAGACTTTAGTTGCAACTCAACATTACTAAAATAGAACTAGACTCAAGACTTTAGTTGCAACTCAACATTACACTTTATTTCTAACATATAACTAGACTCAAGACTTTAGTTACAACTCTTGACAAGGAAATTCAAAATTCTCTTCATGGTGGATAATGTTTACACGTGCCAACACACTAGATCAATACAATCACATCATTTGAAATATTAGGAATATCGTTTGTTTCTAGCTCATAGGAATTTTACATTCAACCTAACTTTTTGTAGATACCTTGACTTTTTCTCATGGCTCACAAGGTTTGACTAGGCTCACAGAGGTTGTATGTTCCCCCTAAATTTTGCACTAGTCTGTCTATGCTCACAGAGGTTGTATGTTCCCCCTGACTTTTGCACTAGACTGTCTATGCTCATAGAGGTTGTACATTCCCCCTGACTTTTGCATTAGACTCACATAACATCTCATTCATCCCGACTTTTGGTTTGACTCACAGAGGTTGTAAGTTCCCCCTAGATTTTGTCAATACCTCACAAGACTGGTTGATTCTCCAAATCTCCCTAGCTAGACTCAGGGTGGCCCATAGGCCTCTCATTGGAGAATGACTATCGATGCTGCCAAATTTAACACTCCCTCTTAGCGAGGGAGTCATTCTCAGCCACACCAAGCTTGGCTCTCAGCTGCACAAACTGTCTCGAGGTTAGAGGCTTGGTCATGATATCAGCTACATGTTTTCTCGTGGCTATGTACTGTAACTTTACATTTTTTCTCTGGACCAAGTCTTGGATGTAGTGGTACCTCATGTTAATATGTTTTGACCTGTCGTGAAATACCGGGTTCTCTGTCAATTTTATGCAACTTTGATTATCACAGTGAACCACCATCATCTCGATCTTGTCACCAAACAACCCAAAAACCAATTTTCTAAGCCATACTGCTTCCTTTCTAGAATCACTTTCTGTAATGTACTCAGCCTCTGTTGTACTCTATGCAATGGATCCCTGCTTCCAGTTTGACCAAGAGATCATAGCGGATCCTAAACTGAAGCAGTATCCAGAAGTACTCTTCCGATCCACTGGGCTTCCTGCCCAGTCAACATCTGCATACCCACGTAGAAATAAAACACCACTAGATGTATATCTCAGACCATAAGTAATGGTTCCTCTGAGATATCTCAAGATGTGATTTTCTGCCACCCAGTGTCTCTATCTCGGTTCATTCATGAACTGACTCATTGAAATCACTGCATAGCATATATATGGCCTAGTGTGGATCATCTACATCAATGATGCAATCAACTTCCTATTCATGGTGGGATCCACCAAATCTGAACCTGTATCAGAATCATGCAGCTTCTTCAGGTTGGTAACCATCGGAGTAGACATGTATTTTCCATCCATCAAACCAAAACTATTTAGTACATCCACTATGTATTTTCCTTGTGCCAGAAATATCTCACCCTATCTTTGCCACACTTCCAATCCTAGGAAGTAATGCATCAAGCCTAATTCTTTCATCTCGAATTCTGAGTTTAGCTCCCTCTTACACCAGGTTATTATCCCTTCATATCCTATTGAAAAGATATCATCAACATAGAGGATTAGTATAACAGGTTGGCTACCTCTTACCTTGAATTACAGATTTGCATCAACATCACTTTTCTGAAAGCCCAGGCTTTTAAGAAATCCATCAATCATGTCATACCAAACTCTGGGAGCCTGCTTAAGACCATACAAGGCCTTCCTTAGCTTGCATACATGAGTGCCTTTGTTATGTAGTATAAAACCATCTGGTTGTTCCACAAAGACCTCCTATTCAATATTTCCATTCAAGAATGTTGTTTTTACATCCATATGATGTAGCTTCCAACCAAGTACAAAAGCTAAAGAAATAATAGCATGAATGAAGGTATACCTGGCTACAGGAGAAAAATTCTCTTCGTAGTCAATTCCTTCTTTCTGAGTGAAGCCTCTAGCTAAAAATCTTGCTTTGGAATTTCCCACATTTTTATCAGCTGCATGTTTGATCTTATAGATCCATTTGGAAGAAACCATTGATTTGTCTTTTGGCCTTGACACAATGTCACAAACATTGTTCTTTATAATAGACATGTATTTCTCAAGCATGCCATCCTTCCATAATTGTAATTTATTTTCTTATTCAAATGAATAAGGTTCATCATCATTAATGTTGCTCATCAGTGCAACATAGCCTCCAAACCTATGAGGCCTCTTCCTTTCCCTGAAAGTTCTTTTGGGAGTAGCTATCCTTTCTGCTTCTTGCACTATTTCTTTAAGCCACCCTGGCTTCCTTTTGGCTGGAGGTTATTCAATATTTATTTCTAACACTTCAACGGGTTATAGGGGCTCATTACTTGGCCCTTCATGAGGTTCCTCCCTATGATCATCTGACTCTTCATTTTCAGAAGAGGGTGAAGCTAGTTGAACTGCTTCTGAATCTTGTTGAAGCTTTTTGGATTTCTTAAATGTGGCTTCCTCATGGAAAGTCACATCTCTGCTTACCTATATTTTCCTCTGACCTGGTACAAAAATTCTTGCTCGAGGGTTCCATCTTTGTCCTCTTTTCCTTAGGGACATGAATATACACAAGACATCCAAATATCCTTAGATTCCCTACTTCAAGGTTGATCCCTGAGAAGAAATCTTCAAGAATTTTTGTCCTTCAAGATAGCATGTGGACACCTATTCTGAATATACACGGCAGTGGAGGTATCTTCTGCCCATAAAGAATTTGGTAGATCCTGGTAAAACATCATTACTTCCGTTGCCTCACAAATAGTCATGTTTTTCCTCTCAACAACACCATTTTGCTGAGGGTTATATGGCACGATAAATTGTCACTTGATTCCTTTTGACTTGGAGAAATCCTCAAACTGGAGAGATTCAAACTCTCCTCCATTGTTTGTTCTAAGGATTTTGATGTGTTTCCCTATCTGCTTTTCAATAAAGACTTTATACTCTTTGAATTTATCAAATGTGTCACTTTTAGCTTTAAGAAAATATATCTAACATTTTCTTGAGTAATCATCAATAAAAATGACATAATACAAACAACCACTGAGTGAGGGAGATGACATGGGACCACATACATCAGAATGAACTAGATCTAAGATGCCTTGAGCTCTATTGTCACTACTAGGAAATGCTTTCTTTATATTTTTACCTAGCATGCATCCCTTACAAATTTCATTTTTACTAAGATAAATAGAGGGCATGCCACCTACCATGTTCTGTAGATTTGGAAGAGATTTGTAATGAAGATGTCCAAGTATTTTGTGCCACAACTCATTGGAGCTAGCCACAACATGAGCCAATGCCTGAACTGACTATATTGACACGACATACAGTCCTCCACTGCGAGTTCCAATGGGTTATGTTGTACTTAAGTGGCTACCTTTAGCCCATAGTAGTTCCTTCCTATCCTTGAAGATCACCCAATATCCCTTGTCCTCAAGGGTTGCAACTGATAGTAGATTCTTCTTGAGCCCTTGAACATATAATACTTCATCAACATGAAGTCTAGACATAGATTCCAATCTAAAGGAGATAGAGCCTACTCCCTCTATCTTGTAACATTTTTCATCCCCAAGCTCGACCTGCTCTGCAAAATATTTTGTCTCAAAATATGAGAGGTTCTCCTTGTACCCTATCATGTGATTTGATGCACCATTGTCTACTAACCAAGTTTTTAGCCCCATGGAAACTGAACTGGATAAGGCAGAAACTAGATAATATGCTTTCCTATTTTCTTTCTCACTAGAAGGAATTTTTTGATTTCTTTTGGATTCGTCATCCTCAACAGTTGAGGCATGATGTTTCCCTTTCCTAGGATATTTCTTTCTAAACCAACAATATTTAGTAAAATGACCCAACTTATTACAACTAAAGCATTTAATCTTAGATGTATCAATATTCTTGCGTTTTAATGTACCTTTGGTGTTTGGCTTCCACTGAGAGCCTTTCTGGAAAGTGTCTTTCTTCTTTCCCTTGAATCTTGATGCTAAAGTTGAGTACTCTTCTTTCATTGGCTCGCTCCTGGTAGCTGTGAGACTCTCCTCCTAGAGGAAATCATGCCATAACCTCTCAAATGTGGGTTTAATCTCTCCCACTTACACTAGATAAGAAGGTCTCCCATGAAGAAGGAAGACCATAAAAAATGTCCTGCACTAAATCATCATCATCCACTGTCACCCCTGTGACCAAACGCTGATCTCTGATCTGAGCTATCCTAGAACAAAAAGATGCCACTAATTCACCTTTCTCCATATTCAAATACTTAATCTTGTGCTTACGTGTCCTATTCTGACTTGGAGCCTATTTCTCATACAAATTCACCAAGGTATCCATACAGTCCTTGGAAGTCATCAACGAAGTCATTGCAAGAATTATAATGTCTTTGATTGAGTCAAAGATGATTTGTTTGGCCTTTTATTGACTCTTCCTAAAGGCTATTCTTCCTACATTATTCGTTGGTTCCTCCACCACTGTGGTCACATACTGCTCAAGATCATGCTCTTGCAAGATATTTGTTATACAAATCTTCCACACATTAAAGTTAGTATCTCCTTCGAGCCTATCCTTCACCTTGACTGAAATGGAGGATGTCATGGTCCTCACACTGGAAACCTGATCAAGATTTCTTGGATCTGTGTGTACCTACTGCTTCACTTCAACACATTTAACACACCCTATGCTCTGATACCATGTTAAATTATGAGCTTGATTTCTTATGCAGATTATTTCTTTTATTTTCTTCAATACTTTGATTCCAGCTTAATACATTTCAACAATTCCAAATCATAATCGAATAGCAATAATTATGTAGATAAGTAAACATGCATATCAACAACACATATACCCTGGGGAAACCCTATACAGGGAGAAAACTCCAGCAAACAATATTCCTTTATTACATTAATAATGTAAGATCTCTTACAAATATCCACCATGAATGTTCTTCTCTCAAAGAGCTTGCCAAGATGACTCTGACCTTACAAAGACTTAAAATACCTTGCTGAAATACACCTCTGATATCCTACCTCTTTATCACTGATGTGCTCCTCTATTGATTCACCCTCAACTTGCATATGAAAACTATGTTGCAGAACTATATTGAAAAACTGTGTTGAAGAGAGGATTCGACCTCTTCTTATATAGGATGAAGAGGGGTAGAGGAGAGGCTCAAAATAGTAACTTGATTACATGCATTCAACATAAGTCAGCTTTATAGTTTAGTTCAAACTTAGAAATATACTTGAGATTGGTTACAACTCAGCTTTACACTTTAGTTCGAAGTTAGAACTAGACTTGAGATTGGTTACAACTCATAATTACACTTTAGTTCGAACTTAGAACTAGACTTGCGACTGACATTCTTTAGTTCGAACTTAGAAATAGACTTAAGACTTTAGTTGCAACTCAACAGTACACTTTAGTTCTAAAATAGAAGTAGACTCAAGACTTTAGTTGCAACTCAACATTACACTTTAGTTCTAAAATAGAACTAGACTCAAGACTTTAGTTGCAACTCAACATTACACTTTAGTTCTAAAATAGAAATAGACTGAAGACTTTAGTTGCAACTCAACATTACTAAAATAGAACTAGACTCAAGACTTTAGTTACAACTCTTGACAAGGCAATTCGAAATTCTCTTCATGGTGGATAATGTTTACATGTGCCAACGCACTAGATCAATACAATTACATCATTTGCAATATTAGGAATATCGTTTGTTTCTAGCTCATAGGAATTTTACATTGAACCTTACTTTTGCTAGATATCTTGACTTTTTCTTGTGGCTCACAAGGTTTGACTAGGCTCACAGAGGTTGTATGTTATCCCTGAATTTTGCACTAGTCTTTCTATGCTCACAGAGGTTGTACATTCCCCATGACTTTTGCACTAGACTATCTATGCTCACAGAGGTTATACATTTCCCATGGATTTTTCATTAGACTCACATAGAATCTCGTTCGTCCTGACTTTTGGTTAGACTCACAAAGGTTGTACATTCCCCTTGTCTTTTTTCAATACCTCACAAGACTGGTTGATTCTCCAAATCTCCCTGGCTAGCCTTAGGGTGGCCCATATGGCCTCTCATTGGAGAATGACTGTTGATGTTGCCAAATTTAACAATGCCTAGATCATAAGATATGTTAGGCCTAGTGTGAGTGAGATAGAGTATGCCCCCATCTAGCTGTCTGTACTAGGTGTTTTCAACTAAAGGTGAAGAGAATACAACCTTGAGTTTAATTCTTGAGAGGAAGGGGGGTGTAACATTCATACAATTAGCCATATAAAATCATAATAGTAGATCTTAAGCATATTTGGATTGTTCCATGTTGATTCCAGAATTAGATTGGGTGATCTCAATCCCAAGGAAGTAGTGTAGCAGCCCCGAATCACTCATTAAGAACCTGTCATGCAATGTAGATTTCACAAGAGTAATGGATTCTTGTGAGCTTCTTGTGATTAGTAAGTAATCTACATATAGGACTACAAACAAGAGAGAGGCATCTTGTGACATAATGTATACATTATGATCATAATGGAAATGAGATAATCCATTAGACAATAAGAGGGATACATATTGGCATACCAAGATCAAGGGGCCTATTTGAGGCCATACAATGATTTCCTAACTCTACACACCATATTAGATTCTTGAAAGAACCTCACTGTCTGCTCCATGTAAATATCCTCTTCAATATCCCCATGAAAAAATGTGCTCTTCATATCCATTTGATGAAATTCCCAACATTGATTTGCAACAATGGTAATCACAAACTAAATTGAGTCCATATTTGATCCAAATGGATGTCGGTGGCCTCCCACCTATTCCAACTGGTTCATTTTGGCAATTTTCTAGTTTGGCAGTTGTTTTCCTAGTTTTCAGGTCCCTGACTTGCGGGGTCGTTTTGAGGCCCCAAACAACATTTTTAAGGCTCACCATAGTTAGTAATGACCTTTGATAGATAGAATAAAAATGTGTAGTTCTCACATAGACCTTTCCAATGGGATATCGTGCACCTAAAACATAGATCGTATGCAAACGTTACGACCCTGGGAAGTTGATGTACTAGCTTACCCAAACGAGGCCCACATGAATTTTGGCACTTCATCTCCCAGGGTTAGATTTTTGGATGTCTAGGGTTATTTACATTCTGGTTTATTGTAAAAAGGCCTTCAGAGCCTCATTGTAAGGATATTCTGGCAAATGTGCATAGCCTTCACATCTTTTCTCAAAGATAAGCCACCACCATTCCAACAAGCTTGTTTTCTGTTGCATTTTACAGTTTCATCTTATTTTCTTATTGAATAGAAAACCAGTTTTAATGTATCTTTGTTATTTTGTGTTAAGCATATTTTAATAATCTATATTCATTTCGTTCTACTCATAAAATACAGATTAGTGGTATTAGAGCGGTCTTCTCCTTGTCGTCTTAATGCATGTCCCCAACGAGGTCAGGGTACAAAGAATTGGGTCTCGAGCTTGTTTCTCTTGAGGAAAAAATCTCTCGCAGGCCCAAACAACCTCTCATGGCAGGAGAAAAGAAATATGGCAGGACGAAGTATCCTTTAAAAATGTTTCTTGAGGAATCCCTCATACAACAAAGGAACCAAATGATGGAAAGTTTCACGCAAATCCTTCGGAGACTACCAACAGGCGATGCATCTTCCTTGAGCGGAGGCACCACCCCCTTCAAGGTACAAATCAACTTCGATATTACTATATTTGAAGGTCATATAGACGGAGATGTTGTAGACAAGTGGTTGAATCTAATAGAAGGGTATTTTTATGTCCATAACTTTTCAAATAGAGAAAAAATTACTTTTCCGCTCCTCAAATTCATTCCCCACGTCAAAGGTTGGTGGGAAACTTTTTGTGAGAAAAAGGAAACAGAGGAACCCTCATTATTTACATTCATGTCCACCTGGGAATTCTCTAGGGATTCTATTAAGGAACAATACTACCACACTGCAGCAAGAAAGAGACCACGCAGTGCCAGATTTCACAAATATCTTCCATACCATGCACACCAAGATGGGTATCAAAGATTCAGAGCGACATCTGGTGCTCAAGTATCGTGGTGCTATGCATAGATACATCCAAATAGAAATGGAATTCCTGGACATATCATCCTTGGGCATGACCTATCAATATGTTGTCAAAATCGAGTAGAATCTCAAACAAAAAATGTGACAATTTGGGCCTAGGAACCCCTCGCAGCAAAAACCAGTAAAGGGCAACCCCAACCTACAAAAAAAGGGGCAGAGAAAAGATGGACAATATCATCAAAACTATTCCAATCCACAAGAAAATAAGGACACCATAAGGACAAAGAAGGATACCAGGAAGTGGTGCAATTTCCATAAGAGCCCTTGGCATAACATTGTTGATTGCCTCTCAAAGAAGTCGGTGGTGGCCGAAGTGAAATCCTTCAAATCAGATGTGGGTTATGACTCTGAATCAGAACCAGAAAGGGGAAGATAGATCATTGACGTAGAACCCAGTTCCATCGTTTCTACCACCAAGCTCCAACCTGGTGAACCAAACGATCCAGAAGAAGGTGAACACCTTTTCCATCACAGAAGTGGGTAAAAGGAACCCCGCTAGACTTCATCATTGATAGTGGTAGCCAAAAGAACCTTATCTCAGCAGAGGTCTTCAAACTATTGGCCCTGCCAACAACATCACACCCGCAACCCTACACCATTAGATGACTCCACCAAGGAAGCGATCTCTACATCATCCAACAGTGTTGACTGTCGTACGACATCAAGCCCTTCAAAGACGAGGTATTGTATGATGTTGCTCCTCTAGAAGTTTGTAATGTTCTTTTGGGACAACCTTATTTATGGAAACATCATGTTGTATATGAGTCTAGGCCTCGTAGTGTTATTATTACTTTGAACATGAAATTGTATAGGATACCCGAGGTAGTCCCTCCTAGTGTTATTTCCTTGATCTCTTCCAAGCAATGTAGGAAGGTCATTCCTCAAACCGGGAAATTTTTCTTCTTCATGATTCAGTCTCAGAGTAAGAGAAATATCACAACCACATCCAGGGCATCTGCGACCGATCTCTCCACACAGTAGAAGCACGTGGATACGGTCGTGTAAGAATAATTAGATATCTTATCCTCTCCTACCGGGGTACCTATGCACTGTCAGGTCAAGAATCCCATCGATCTGACCCCAGGCACACCGCTACCCAATGGGTCGGTCTACCTTCACTCTTTGTTAGAAAATGAGGATATCAAGAGGTAGATCCAAGAACTTATCCACAATGGGCACATCTGCCCCATCTCATCGGCTTGTGGGAGACCAATTGTACTGGTGCAAAATAAATACAAGACCTGGCAACTTTGCAATGATTACTGGTCCCTGAATAAAATCATAGTCCAGAACCGATACTCGATTCCCCGAATTGACAACCTCCATGATCAGATCACAGGGGCCAAATACTTCAATAAGATTGATATGAAGTCTGGCTACCACCAGGTCCCAATAGAACAAACATATGTATGGAATACCGCCTTCAAGTCAAAAGAAGGTATTTTTGAATGGCTGGTCATGACCTTTGGTTTGACAAATGCTCCGAAATTTTTTATGAGGATGATGGATGATATCTTGTGACCTTTCACTAGTACTTTTGTAGTGGTGTATTTGGATGACATCCTCATATACAAAAAGACTTGGGTGAAACACTTGCAGCATATTCAACATGATTTACACACCATGCAATCGAAAAAACTATATGAAAACTTGAAAAAATGCTCCTTCGGCATGGACAAGGTCCATTACTTAGGCTACATAGTTTATCAACATGGTGTGCATGTGGATCTAGCCAAGATCCAGGTCATATGTGACTAGCCAGCCCCAACCACACTCACTGACCTTCAGAGATTATTGGGCCTCACCAATTTCTATCGCAGTTTCATGTTGGGATTCTCTTATATCGCATGGGACCTCAGCCAAGTAATGAGGGGTGGCGGTAAGGAAAATTTTTGTGGGGTTTGTCCAAAAAACAAGCCTTCGATGACTTGAAGCAGCGATTGTGCTCATCCCCATAACTTTCATTACCAGACCTGCAACATCCCTTTGAGATCGAGACAAATTCTTAAGAATATGTTGTGGGCATTGTTCTCACTCAACACGACCACCCCGTGGTGTATCATAGTGAGACACTATTAGATGTTGTCCATAAGTACCCTACTTATGATAAATAAATGTAATCCACTGTGCAAGCCTGCTGCCAGTGGAGACATTACATTATTGGGAAGGAGACAGTCATCCACACTGATCACAAGACACTACAGTTCATGCAGACCCAAGGAAAATTGCAGAATGATCACCATCAGAAGTGTTCCACACACATACAACAGTTCCACCTCAACATCAAGTATAAAATAGGAAGCATCGACTGAGTTGTTGATTCCCTTAGCCGACTTCCAGTTGCAACACTCACCATGGTGCTAGACTCTTGCAGCCATGAGACCTTCGGATGGCCCCACCTCTATGAGACAAACCCTGACTTTTCCAAAACCTACCAAATGTTGGGAGCAAACTCAGTTGTCACTAATTTCCATCTTCAGGACAGGATGTTGTGTGTTCTGGGCCATCTATGCATTCCATCAAGCGACCATGTGAATCTGATTTGGGAATCTCACTACAGTCGGGTGGTAGGACACTTTGGTATCGAAAAGACAGTGGAAGTTCTGCAGAAACATTTCTACTGGCCAAAACTTTGACAGGATGTCGGCAAGTATATTAGGTCCTGCACCGCTTGTGCTATTTCCAAACTGACCACTAAGAAACAAGGCTTTTACAACCCTCTTCCTACTTCTGAAAATCCATGGTAATCCATCTCAATGGACTACATGTCGGGCCTCCCATCCACCAAGAGGGGCAGTGACTGTGTTTTTGTGTTTGTTGATCACTTTTCCAAGATGGCGATTATGACCGCCTGCAAGAATAACATCACTGCAGAGGCCACTACTAAGATCTTCTTTGAACATGTATGGATACACTTTGGGATCCCACAAACCATTGTATGATATCGGGAAATTTGGTTCCTCAACACATTCTGGTCTGACCTCTGGTCACTGTTGGATACCAAGCTCACCAAATACACTGCCTTCCACCCCCAGACAGATGACCAAAATGACATCATCAATTGGATGATCATACATATCCTGCACATGTACAATTCCAAGCACCCCCACACATCATATGAGAGTCTTTCCTATGTCTAACATAGCTACAACTGATCCATGCATAGCTCAACTGGTCATAACCCTTTTCAGGTGGGGTTGGGATTCTAAACATTGGCCCCATGGATGTTGCACTACCCTTGGTGACCAGAAAAAATCATCCCCTGCTCCAATAGAAGCTGGAAAATCCACTCGGTTCATTTAGAGGATCTAGCACATTCGGCAACAGGTTCAGGATATTTTACAGAAGTCCAATGCCAAGTACAAGCAACACCATGATCATTATTGGGTGCCACATAAGTTTTAGGTGGGCGAAAAAGTTTGGTTGCACTTTCAGAAAGAACGCCTTACATTTCCCCATTGGAAGATTCACCCACTCTGATATGGGCCATACACCATCACCAAGGTTGTGGGTGTCAATTATTTTTCACTCAACATTCCCCCTTTCGTTGGCCTGCACCTAGTCTTCAACATGGCTCTCCTTCGGCCATATTTCCCACCATTATTGGACACCTCAGAGATAGCATAGCAGTTGACACCAACAAAGCTCAACCTTGACTACATGCAACAAACATCCAGTGATCAGATTGTGGACACACATATCAAGGGCACCCAACAACAAAGGATCTAGCTTTATCGAGTTGTCAAAGCAGGGCAACTCCTGCACCAAGGAAAGTGGCTCACCCAGGGCCAAATTCAACAGAAATTTCCTCATCTGATGGGGAAAATCAATGCAATGGAGACCATTTCTTCCTAACAGGGGAGGATTGATCCAGATGTATGTCGGTGGCCTCCCACCTATTCCGACTGGTTCATTTTGGCAGTTGTTTTCCTAGTTTTCGGGTCCCTGACTTGCGAGGTCATTTTGAGGCCCTAAACATCATTTTTAGGGCTCACCACAGTCAAAATGACCTTTGATATAGAGCATCAAAATGTGTATTTCTTGGATATACCTTTCCAATGGGCTATCATGCGCCTAAAACAAATATCGCATGCAAAAGTTACAACCCCAGGAAGTTGATGTACTAAGTTACCCAAATGGGGCCCACATGACTTTTGGTGCTTCATCTCCTAGGGTTAGGTTTTTGGATGTCTAGAGTTTTTAACATTACTTTTTATTGTAAAAAGGCCTTCATATCCTCATTGTAAGGATATTATGACGAATGAGCGTAGCCGTCACATATCTTCTCAGAGATAAGCCGCCACCATTCCAACAAGATTGTTTTCCACTGCATTTTACTGTTTCAGGTTATTTCCTTATTGAATAGAAAACCGGTTTTACTCTATCTCTGTTATAATCTGTACTCATTTCATTCTTCTCATCAATCTTGGGAACAAGTGAAAATGTCTCATTGTACTCAATGCCATGTACTTGTGAGAAGCCCTTTTCCCAGACTATCCACTACAACATTTATGCAATAAATCCATTATCATTGAACAAGTGTTATGAGGAAAATATCTCTATGGCCAGGGGTAAAACACAACAGATGGAAATGAATGCAGAAATCAAATCTAATCTCAGGTATTCTATATAAATAAATATGCTAGCGACATAAGATAAAGAGCCTACCTCGTCCAAACGTTCGATGAATTCCACTGTTGATCACTTGACTCAAAGAAATATACCTACAACTTGTTCTCAACAACCAAGAAACAAAATCATATGGTGATATTATATAATGTTAGCACATTCAATAGCATAATTCATCAACATTCATAAAAAATATTCCCATGGAATAAAAATTCAAATATTTGCAAGATAATAATTGTACAAGAAAAGAGTATTTCTATTAAAATGTAATCATCAGAAGTGAATGAATTACAAAATTCTGTGTTGGCATGATTCAGAACCGAGAAAATAATTCCCTTCTAACTGGACCTCCACCACTTCAATCCTCCACCAAAGGTATGCTCATATAAGAAAGACAATGAGGTTATCAATTATATAGGGAAGATCTTGGGGGCTGAACAATGTGTTCAAACTTAAAAGGATAAAGGGATGCAGACTCAATATGAAGTGAATTAATTATCCAAAGTAACTTTTCTCTCAAAGTTGAATTCTTCTCTTCTTTTCCATAACTCATATTTGGCCCATTTATAGCCTTCAAGTGGAACTGAAGGGCCGAGATGGAACATTTCCAATATATGGAAGGTCAAGGATCATGGATCTTGTGACGTGACATGGAAACCCGACACCATTTTTTAATTTTGGACACAAAACCCGATGTACGCGGGTTGTAGTGGTGCAACCTATGTATATGCATGTTGTATAATAGGTAGGGCACACATATGTGGAAAAATATTGTTTTTAGCTCTGGGATTTGCAAAAAGGGACTTTAAGTCTGCATAGGGAAATGGAAAAAGGCCTTTTGAGAAAATTTTCATAGGGTGAGGAAAATCTTGCTATAATAGATGCCCCCTAATGTGTGATGTCAGAGGAGTATCTGCAATGGCCGAAATACATTATAATACCCGGAAGTGGAGTAATGGAGACATAGCTGGATGAACTAGTTTCTCTTGAGAATATTACAATCTGTATTGACTTTGCGCACATGACTTCCAATTTTAATTACACTGCAAATCCATGTGAAAATACACCAACCAATTGTTCATGGCCATGAATGGGCAATACAAAGGGGGCTACATGCCAAAGGTTGTCATAGTCACGAACAAGGCCCAGTAAAACCAATGTCAAAATCAATCTGAAGATATCTATATACAATGGAGTACAATTTGATCTCCCATGATCACTGAAGTCACATAGGTACTGGTGTTGGGCCTGAGATATGATCAATTTATGACAGTTATTAGACACTTTTTACCGAATGTATATATGTGTTTTTCAAGTTTTGAAGGAGCTTTTTGAAAATTTTTATGCTAAAATGGTATGATCTACACTAGGTACGTATAATTCATGTTTAATGATAATATTGAGTATAATTCATCATGTTTTTATGCTTCCAAGGATATGATTCACATTTTTTGGTGTTACAGGGAAAAAACACATCACGTTTTTGCTTCCAGCACTCAGTCCGGTACTCCTTCCAGAACTCGATCTGGTACCCGATCCGACACTGCGTCCAACACCACATCTTGCACAAAAATGGTGGGAAAATTGGCGGTTATGGTATTGGCAGCCAATGATGGGCGAATCGGTAATGTGGTTTTTGTTCATGCTTTCCCCCTCCAGCTACTGAACTCCCGACAACTCAGATTTGGTTGTTAAACTGGGTGATTATTGGCTCGCTCCGTTTTAGTAGTTGGGGAATCATTTAATGTAAATTTTTGAATCTAGAAGTGGTTCGACCCTCCTGTGGTTGATCACTTGGTCTGTAAACTTATAAATACCACTAGGATGGTCATACAATAGCTTAAGAAGCAATAGGAGTAGTGTATTGGAGAAAAATGCGTCTCTCTTTTATTTTTTCCATTTTCCATTGCCAAAGTTATATAAAACTGTGTTTTTGTGTTTTAATGGTGAATTCATTTTATTGAGCTGGTGGTGTGCATTTGAGAAGTAACCATGACCTATTGGGGGGGGCACCAACAGTTTGGTAACTGTCCATGTGTTGTTTGTACATTTCATAGCTTAGACATCTCTCTTTTTCATTTCCTGTACATGTATCACTATCTTTCTTTTGCTATATAATTTGTTGTTGTAGCTTAATGGTTTGGTTCTTTTGCAGGTTAGTATAAAGGCATGTGTTAATATACATTGATTTGATAGATAGAGACAAATTTGCAAATTCATCTGCTAACCTCGTGTGCCATTAGATGTTATATTGTGTTTCATTCCTGCTTTTGAAATTTGATTTAAAATGGGAATTAGAACATAGTTGTATTTTATGCTTCTTTTAAACAAGGTTTCGGTGGATGGATAGGGTTAATTTCAGTCTTTTTAATTGTAGAATTTGCTTAACTAGTTATTAGTCAATACATGCATTAGTTTACTTTTTGTATGTCATATTTTAATTATGTTTTCAAGCATTTTCCTTATCGTATTTTGAATTGGTAAAATAGGTATAGCATAGTTTTATTTTATATATTTTCTTTCTTAGAACTAGACTGCAATTACAATTTTTAGTTAATGCTTGAGTTTAAGTATGAATTTTTCGTACATAGTGTAGAAGTACAATTATTATCTTGTTATATTGTTGATGGTTAATAAATGAATATGCAGGGTAATTAACATTGTTTCAGTAATGGCTAAATTCTCATTCGATTGTTTAATCCATACCTTTCACTTTTCTATTGAGATCAGTATTGAGCTTATACCGCTTGAATTATCTTTTGTTGTCAAGTGCCGTCGAGATATTGTAATACACCGAAGAAATTCACACAACCATCAACATTATATTTGAGTTTTCATAAGTTAAAAGATAATTTTCCTATTTTCATAGGTTAAAAGATAGTTTTCTTGCTTTCATAGGTTAAAAGATATAGTTTCCTACTTTCATAGATTAGAAGATATAGTTTCTTGCTTTCATAGCTTAGAGGGTGGTTTTATTGCTGTTGTAGGATAGATAGTCTCTTGTTTTGATAGATTAAAGAACAATTTGCTTATCATAGATTAAAGGTTAGTTGTTAATCTTTCTTGCTTTCAAAAAAATAGATTTCCTTTCATGAATTAGAAATAGTTTTGAAGTTTGAATTAAAAATATAGTCCACTTTCCTCTTAGGCTAGATAGTTTCTCAATGAGAAGTTTTAATTAGATTACTTGCAGTAGAAGTTATCTTAGAGTAGCTAGTTGTTTATTTTCTTTAATAGGTTAGCTAGTTGTTTTTCTTACTTGTTTACTTGCTTTAATAGGTTAGCTAGTTGTTTTGCTTACTTGTCTACTTGCTTTAATAGAATAGTTGCTTGCTTGTTTATTTACTTTCTTTCATAGGGTAGTTTCTCATTTAATTTAGGTTGGCAAGTTAAAATAGTTTTCTTTTGTTATTTTCTTATTGTTATGCTTAATAGTTGCTTTTGCTTATTGTTATGAACTAGTTTGCTTTACATAGGGTTTTTACTTGCTTTCTTAGAACTATCCATCGATCCTTGGTCCAAAAGTACTTAGTTTACATAGTTTCAAGTTGCTTATTAGGGTTTTCTCATTAGATAGGTTTGCTTGAATAGATTAGCCTTAGATAGCTACATTCCTTAGTTAGACTATACTAGTACTAGCCCTTCTACCTTTGGCATATATTTTTCTACAACTCTAAGTTTACTTACCCTGGGTTGAAAATTTAATTGAGGGTTTTTAGTGTGTTTTTAGTGCATATAGAACACCCATCATTTTTGGCGTCATTGTCATGGAGTTGTCTCAAGGTAAGAAGTAGTTAGGAAATAGATCATTCCTATACCTTAGCATTAGATTGGTGGTGGGGGAACTTTAAGATGAGAGGTAAGAACCTACGCATCTTCTATTGCAATCTCCCCCAAACCCAATGGTAGTTTTTCTTTTTGTTTTTTTTTACTTTCATGAATAGACCTAGAAACCAAATGATAGATTTTTATTTTGTCTTTGCTTTCTTTCATGAATAGACCTAGAGACCCAAAAGGGAGATACATTAAATCTAAGTCAGACATTTCAACCAAGGTTCCTTTCGATCTTTTTGGGGGAAGGAACGTTACACTTATAAAATCCGTAGACTGATACCAAAAAATAGGAGCTAGCTCAACTCAAAGAGATAAAATAGTTTCTGAAGAGACTAACACAAGGAGCACTATAGAACAAGAAATTGAAGCATCAATCATATTGGGATAGGAGGCAAGACCACTCGAGCCTTCCACAAAACCAAACAATACAACCTTTTCTTTTACACCACCACCAGGAGAGCCTAATTTTGAAGACATCATAGACCCTGAACAGGTGAATATTTTTTTTGATAGTTCAACCAATGTAATTATTGTTGATATTATGGTAGATTCAGGAGGTATGAACCTCCATTGTGACCTTTGACAAGATTAGAATGTTCTGGAAGAAAGAAAATAAATGAACGTAACCCTAGAAGAGATGTCGGTTGAAGAGAGATCATTAATATGAATTTATTAGTACCCAGAATGAGAATTCAGCCCAGGTAGTCTGTCATGATTAGTATAAATACAGGGCGCCAATATTCATTTGAACACACTTCTCATAATCGCAGAAATTCACTTGTGTGCATTACAGTCTCGTAGTCTTGTGCGCAAGTCCTGGAGAAGGTGTTGTGCCAGTTTTGGGTTGGACTCTCTAATCAGATTTGGTTACTTCTTGCTTGGTGCATTAGCCTTTCTTGGCTATTGGATTGCTACCAGGATTCTTCTCTCTGTCAAGGTCAAGGTGCTCGGAGGGTGGCTTCGTCCTATGGTTGGGTGACAATAGTGATATTGTCGATGGTAAAACGAGCACATCCATTCATATTCTAATAGGTTATGGGCCCACACCTCCTTCATTCAGTCTAACCACTAGAAGGAAGCATATACATTAGGATACTAGCTTACTGAAGAACTGTCGCTAGGGTTACTAGCATGAGAAACATCCAAGACACTACCGCTAGGGTTACTAGCAGGAGTAGTTGCAAAAACCCTAAAACCCAGATTCGACACCTTGTGATGGAGCATCTCGCTCAAGGAGAAGTTATTCAAGTGTGCCCTAGTTCAATGCACCTTTTGACACTCTCAAAAGATAGAAATGTCAGAGTTGAAGTTTTGGATCAAGGCATGACCAGTCACCATTCAACTGAAGACATGAGTGAAAAGACCAGTCTTCTACACTAATCAACACTCACAGGAACGATTGAAGATGACATGTGGATAATTGATAGTGGATATTTGAGGCATATGACGGGAGATCAAGTCAGACTCTCAAATATAAATGAGAAGAAGACATCGTACAAGATATAGCTTGGAGACAAAATCACTTACCCAGTGGAAGGATTTAGATAAGCCTTCGTCAAGTTGAAAACAGGTAGCAATGTTCACTTAAGAAATGTTTTATATGTACCTGGTTTAGAAAAGAATCGTGTATCCATATATTTCCTAGAAGACAAAGGAAACCAAATAACTTTCATAGATGGAAAAGTATTATCTTGGCATAAAGACTCCAACATAGAGAATGCTAGGGTTATTGGAACCCGTGAAGGAAATTTATACAGACTACTAGAACAAAATGAATAAGCCCTTGTACATGATGAAGTCAATCCCAATGAACTTTGGCACAGAAGGTACACTCATATTAACTATCAAGAATTGCATTTTCTCAAAAAGATGGTTGAAGGAATACCAGAATTCCAGTCTACACATGAAGGAATTTGCAAAGGATGTGCTCTTGGAAAGAATATCAAGAAACCATTTCCAAGTAGCAACAATAGATCTAAGGAGATTCTAGATATGATACACTCAGATGTTTGTGGTTCGATGCTAGTCAAATCTCTAGGAGGATCTCTTTACTATGTAATATTCATAGATGATTACTCAAGAAAGACTTGGCTATATCTTCTAAAGACAAAGGATAAAGTATTCAACAAATTTCAAGAATTCAAAGCAGAGATAGAGAATCTCACAAACAAGAAGAGAAAAACTTTACAAACAGATAATGGAGGAGAATACACATCAAAGGAATTTGTTGCATTATGCAAATCGACAAGGATTAGGAGGGAGCTGACTATTCCTCATAATCCTAAACAAATTGGTGTAGCAGAAAGAAAGAATAGATCCATTGAAGAAACCGTAAAAGCACTACTAAACGATCAAGGCTTATCCATGTTCTTATGGGGAGAAGCAACCATGGCAACAATATATCTTTAGAACAAAAGTCCTCACCGCGTATTGAAGGACATGACTCTAGAAGAAGCCTTCTCAAGTAAGAAACATAATGTGAAAAACCTAAGAATATTTGGATGTCATGTTTACTCTCACATTCCCAAGGACAAAAGGAACAAATTAGAACCCTTAGGAAAGAAGGGCATATTCGTGGGATATATTGAATCATCCAAAGCTTATAGAATCTATATTCCTGAACAACATAAGATTGAATTCAACAGAGACATGACCTTAAATGAAAATATGGATTTCAAGAAATCCATAGAATAAACTATAGAAGAAGAAGAGTATGAAGAACCTATTGAAGGAAGCACAGAAAACCAGAATGACGAAAAGGAACAAATTGATCATCCAATGAAACCATGTGAAACCATTGATTCAGACACCGTACCTAAGACCAAGAAACTACCAACTTGTCTTGAAGATACCTTACAAGAAGTAGGAAGACTCAAGGTCCCAGATGGGACATTCAGAAAAAGTAAGAATCCTAAAATATTCTCAAGTTATGCAACATGTATGACAAAGCTTCTAGGTGAAGAACCTACCACGTTTTAAGAAAAAGTTCAAAAGAAACAATGGAAATAAGCTATGATGAAAGAACACCAATCCATCATGAAAAAAGATGTATGGGAAATTTTTCCTAGACCTAAAGAAAAATCAGTGGTAACTTCAAAATGGGTATATAAGATCAAACATGCAGTAGATGGAAACGTGGATAAATATAAATCAAGGTTCATAGCTAGAGGGTTCTCCCAGAAGGAGGGAGAAGATTATGATGAAACATTTTCTCCAGTTGCTATATATACCTCCATTTGAGCTATCATATCTCTTGCCACTTCCATGGGATGGAGTTAGATCAGATGGATGTAAAGACAACTTTCCTCAATGGAGCAATCGAAGAAGAAGTATATATTGAACAACCTCAAGGGTTTGAAGTACATTCTAGAGACACTCACGTTTGTAGGTTAAATAAATCTTTATATGGACTCAAGCAAGATCCAAGATCTTGGTATGCCAGAATAGACAACTATCTAATGAGACTTGGTTTCTCCAAAAGTCATGCAAATCCAAACCTTTACTACAAAGTCGTGAACAATGCACCTGTGATTCTACTACTATATGTTGACAACCTATTCCTAATAGGTGAAGAATCTCTTATCATCCAGTGAAAAAAGGAACTAGCTTCTGAGTTTTATATGAAAGATCTAGGTCTCATGCATTATTACTTGGGACTAGAAGTATGGCAGAAGCGTGGTGAAGTATTCCTTGGAAAAGGAAAGTATTGAATAAATATTCTCCAAAAGTTTGGAATGATGGATTGCAAATCCATGGACACTCCTATGACTACAGATATAAGAAAATTAAAATATTTGGATTATGATCCAGTAGATCCATGACTATATCGACAATTGATTAGGTAATTGATGTATTTGGTAAATACCTGACCAGACATTTGCCTTGTCGTGAATACACTGAGCCAGTTCCAGGTGGAACCTAGACATGAGCATTAGATAACTGCAAAGGATGTCCTAAGATATATTCATGGGACAATAAACTATGGATTAAGATATACCACATCCAGTGATATACAACTTCATGGATTTACAGATTCATATTGGGCTGGAAGTGCAGAAGACAAAAAGAGTACTTCAGAGATGTGTTTCATCTTGGGTTCTACTATGATATCTTGGGGCAGTAGGAAACATAAGTCTGTCACACTCACCATAGAAGAAGAAAAATATATCACAACATATGAGGCATGCACAGAAGAAATATGGATGAGAAAGCTAATCTCTGATTTATTTGATCAGGTTCCAGATTCGACCATAATACACTGTGACAATCAAAGTTGTATAAGACTATCAGAACACCCAATGTTTCATGAAAGGTCGAAATATATTGAGATCAAATACTGATTTATTTGAGATTAAGTCCATGAAGGAGAAGTAAAGTTCCAGTATATCCCTACAGATGAGAAGACATCAAATATCTTAACAAAGCCTCTGTCCAGAATAAAGTTTTCATATTTCTGAGACAAATTGGGGATCATGGAAATAACTCCCTTGGTTGAAAGGGAGGAAATGACTCTCCAGGCTGGGAGGGAGCACTAACATATTATTGAATTGAGGACAGTCATTTTCAAGTTTGAAAAATGGTCCATCTTGGGTAGATTCTTTTCAGATCAGAAAGTGGTTTGAGATTTCTGACGGACAGGCATTTTCCAGTTCGGAAAATGGTCCAAATCAAATGGTCATTTTTGTAATGAAAATGGTTCGATGGATTGTTGATGTACCATAGACAATGATTTCCCATTGTGGTTAACATGGGGAATGGTCTAGGGCAGTCTCTCTTCTTGAGGGTTACTCAAGAAGACTGGCCCACCTTGTCAGACAACGATTTCCCATTATGGTTAACATGGGGAATGGTCCATTTGGAGGTTGGTGAAAGACAATCTTTTCCTTTGGAAATGGTCTGGATAGTCATTCCTTAGGGAAGATTCATTCTCTCTAGGATGCACTTTGTTTAGTGCTGGAGGAATGGTCCAGATTCAACAATTAGGGACAGGGATTCCTTAAGGCAGACTCATTCTCTCCAGGTTGCACTTTGTTTAGTGCCGGAGGAATGGCCCAGGGTGGGGAATGGTCCAGGATCATAAATCAAGACAATTATTATTCCTTTCTTGAGAAGAATAGTCCATATATCCCATCATTGATGTTATACTCTGAGGGTAGATGATCTTTCAGATCTCACAGATGTGAGTTAAAGAATGGCTCAGATGATTCAGTTTATATCATAACAATATTTTATGTGCAAGTTGATAACAGATGATTGTTATGGAGACTACTTGTCTCAAAACAATAGAGATATGCTTTTGTGGTGGATATGTTCCACTGTTTGTAACTATGTGTCACAGTTTGAGTAGTTGTGTATTACCATGGATAAACACAATTGTGTTCTATCAATTGATATTGTACCTGTTGTCATGGAGATTATCCAGTTGGATAATAATGACGATTCTCGTAATGCTACCAGTTGAATGGTATGTTTGTGCTCAATACCATACCTCCCTAGGTAGGAGAGAGTGTTGATATTATGGTAGCTTCGGGAGGTATGAACCTCCATTGTGACCTTTGACAAGATTAGAATGTTCTGGATGAAAGAAAAGAAATGAACGTAACCCTAGAAGATATGTCGGCTAAAGAGAGATAATTAATATGAATTAATTAGTACCCAGAATGAGAAGTCGACCTAGGCAGTCTGTCAGGATTAGTATAAATATAGGGCGCCATTCTTCATTTGAACACACTTCTCAGAATCGTAGAAAGTCACTTGTGCGCACTACATTCCGACAGTCTTGTGTGCAAGTCCTAGAGAAGGTGTTGCACTAGTTTTGGGTTGGAATCTTTGATCAACTTTGGTTACTTCTTTCTTGGTGCATTAGCCTTGCTTGGGTATTGGATTGCTACCAGGATTATTCTCTCTATCAAGGTCAGGGTTCTTGGAGGGTGGCTTTGACCTATGGTTGGGTGACAATAGTGATATTGTCCATGGTAAAACAAGCACATCCATTCATATTCTAACAATTATCTCTCAAACTGACATAGAATATTTTGCACCAATAGTCTCAATCGGATCAAGTAGAGTCCCATACATCCAATCCGTAGGAAGACCTTTCCATCAAAGGGATACCTTGTTCTCTTCAAATATAAAACCACCTAGGTACTCTCTTTTTGGAAACCAAGCCAATATGGATTATCAAGAGAACCATAACAATGTAAGACACGAGGAGGAAGAAGAAACTGGAAACCAAAATGAAACTACCTTTGGGTTTCCGATTTTGGACACCACTCCAAATGTTAACATGAAGAATATTCCTCTCTCATCACTGCCTACTTTTTATGGTAAAAACAGTGAATATCCATACACCTTCCTATTTGAATTTGACATCTTATGTAGGAGCTACAACTATGTACAAGATGCCCAGAAACTAAATCTCTTTCCTGCCACCCTCAAAGACTCTGCACTAAGATGGTTCATGGGGTTAGGAGAATCCAATATTAGGTCTTGGGAAGCCATGAAAGACATATTTATTAAGAAGTACCAAGACTACTGCAAGACCAAAGAGTCTCATAATGACATCTTTAAAATCAAATATTTAGAAGATGAGACCCTCAAAGATTATATTGAAAGATTTGGTTACATCTTCCAGAAGTCAAAATACCATGACCTCCCAGAAGATGCAATTAGGGATCTTTTCCTTAAGGGGATTTTAGAAGAATATCTGTAGATGCTTAACTTGATGGCATCAGGTGACATCTCTCATAAACCATTTGCTGAAATATGTGAAATGTGTAAGAATTACTCAAGGAGTAGAGCCAAAACAGGAAAGAATGTTCGATACCCTTACAATAGAAGCTTAAAACTAGTTAGTTCAGGTGGTATCATGAGAGCAGAGATAGGGAACCTTTTATAAAAATTTAAGACTGACATCTTAAGAACAATAGGTTCCTAGTTGGACACCTTAAAAATAAAAAAGAAACAGGAGGAGTAAAATGCAGCAATGAGCATATATTGCCCAAGATGCAGGAGGAAGCATTCCTCAAGGGAATGCCCATTAGATAACATTTCAGTTTGTGGCTTCTGTACAAAAGAACATGTGACTGAAAAATGTCCATCATTTCGCAGTTTATTAGCCATATATAGGAGTGGAGATCTTGGGGAGTCTTCTTATGCACCTAGGAGGCCATGGCAGTCTAGGATCCAACCCACATACCCAGATCTACAATCTCAAGTTCCACCCTATTATCAACAACAACAACAGTGGAACTCACCAGGTTGGAAAAATTGGTCTACTCAGTACCAACATCCTTGATTTCAAGGATGGAGAGGAGGACATAACCAAGGAAACCCTCAAGCTCCACCTATCCCTATGTCCAACCATCATTATCCTCAGTTCCCACCGAACAATCCACAACTTTTGTAAGGTTTTGTTCTACCTCCTTTACCTCCTATTACACAACAACAACTACTAAAATATCAAAATGAAATCTCCCTGAGACCAACACTGTTACCGGTACAACCAGTGTTGAATCCCAATAATAGGTCCCCTCAACCTCTTCACAATTTTGAGATGCAGGCCTTCCCGACATATATTATCTCTCCTATTCCATTACAGGAAATTCAACTAAGATCGAGAAATTTTTTGGAGAGGAAGAGACCTTTAGTAGTCATCCAGGAAGAAGAAGAAGAAACCACCAAACAACCCACGGATGACACTAGGTGGGAAGATTTGACCATAATACAGACCGATTGGTAATCAAGAAACCTACCACCCAACCAGAATTTGACATTTTGAATGAATTGAAAAATATTTGTGTCAAGATTCCCTTGCTTCAAGCCATTAAAGAAATTCCAATATACAGTAAGGTAGTCAAAGAATTGTGTATTAAGAAGCCAAGTAGGAAGAAAAAGGATCCCCCTACCATACACTTGATAGGAGGACTTTCCGAGTACATATCAGAGCAACCAAAACTAGCAAAGTATGGGAACCCAAGAAACCTCGTAGTGACCATAACCATTAATGAGGTCTCCTTTGGAAACAATATCATATACCTAAGGGAAACCATCAATGTTATGACCTTTACTACCTTGAAAAATTATAGTTACAACCTCTTCTTCAGCCTACCACAACCATTTTGGAATTAGTAGATACGACTAGGGTTATTCCTGAAGGAATTTTAGATGATATCATGGTTACTTTAGCCTCATGGGAGTACCTGGTAGAGTTTCTTGTCATTCACTCAAAGTATCCTGCCAAAGGTCATCTCGTCATTTTGGGAAGGCCTTGGCTAGCCACAACCAATGCATTTATTGGCTGTAGAGAAGTTGAAATGACCATCTCAAATGGTCTCTCTATCCAAAAGATCACCATTTACCCTCCAGCTCAACCTATTATGGAGAATATATGGTAGCTTGAATGTCCATACAAGAATGAGGACTAGGAAGAAACCGTATTACCAAGTGACCATGCATGGGCACTTTAGGAGCACACAACAAAAAATGTGCTAAACCAGTTTATTTATGCTATCACATGTGTGGATTTTCCACAATCTTTTCCCCAATTTGAGTACATGTTTGGGGAAGAATTTCAAGAACAATTAGACCCATCCATTTTGTCTTCGACATATTTTATTTTCAAGATAGATGAATCTGCCATGTCTTACACTATGCCCTATGAGATTAGTCTAGAAATTGTTTTACATATAAACTCTAAGCTAGATGAAGACCAACAGAAACAGTTAGTAGATATCCTTAAAGAACAATCAGGATCATTTTGTTGGGAATACACTGACATGAAGGGTATACACCCTGACACATGCATCCATCACATATATACCCAAGGGGAAGTAACACCTATTAGGCAACCTCAGAGAAGGATGAACCCAACACTTGAAGATATAGTCAAGGAGGAGATCCAAAAGTTGTTAAATGTCGGATTTATCTATCACATCTCTGACAGTAAGTGGGTATCCCCACTTGTAGTGGTTCCAAATAAGGTGACCGGGAAATGGAGAATTTTTGTTGATTTCTGGGAACTCAACAAAGCCACTCTAAAAGACTACTTTCCTCCTCCTTTGATTGACCAAGTTCTAGATACCTTGTATAGAAAGAAGTATTTTTCCTTTCTAGATGGGTACAGTGGGTATAATCAAATTATTATAGCACCTGAAGACCAGGACAAGACTACCTTTACTTTTCCTTTGGGCACTTATGCCTATAGGGTCTTACCATTTGGATTGTGTAATGCTCCTGCCACATTTCAACGAGCAGTATTAGGGATATTTGTCGATCTTATTCATGATTGTGTGGAGGTATACATGGATGACTTCATAGTCTATGGTAACACTTACCAGGAAGCCTTAGACAACTTAGAAAAAGTCCTCATCAAATGCGAGGAAATGAACCTATCTCTAAGTCATGAAAAATGCAAAATGTTGTTAATTGAAGGAGTGGTTCTAGAACATCATGTTTCATCTAAAGGGATAAAATTTGATCCTGAAAATATTGAGGCCATCATCATACTTCCACCCCCCAAGACTCAGAAAGAGGTAAGAATATTTCTTGTACATGCTAGATATTACTAACAATTTATTGAAAATTTTACAAAGATTGTTGCACCTATGTTTGGATTACTAATAAAAGATGTTGATTTTGTTTGGACTGAGCAATGTAAAACTTCCTTTGAAACCCTGAAAGCTAAGCTATTTGTGGCACCATTTCTTAGAGCGCCCAATTGGACTCTCCCATTTCATATATCCACGGATGCCTCCAACACCCCAATAGGAGGGGTATTATGATAGAAAGAGGACCATAAGTCCTATTCCATTTATTTTGTGAGCAAGAACTTGTCCCCTGCCGAGTTAAACTACACAGACATTGAGAAATAATTCTTGGAGTTTGTTCATGCTATTAACAAGTTTCGTCATTAAATTACAGGTTATGAAGTATTTGTACATACCGATCATTCCACCATTAGATTCCTCATGAATATACCCATAACTAATGGTTGAGTGACCAGGTGGCTTTTGTTATTGCAATAATTTAATATCACTGTGCTTGACCGACCTGGAAAGGATAATGTAGTATATGAATTTCTTTCCCAAATAAAAAATGAGGATGATTATATCCCTGTAGATGATAGTTTCCCAGATGAGCATCGTTTTTCCCTCTCTGTCAATACCCCATGGTTTGTGCATATGGAAAACTATCTGGCCACTAGGAAGTTACCGTCTCATTTGTCACCTCATGAAAAGTGGAAAATTATTACACAGAGTGATAATTACTCTTGGGTTGGTCATGATATTTTTCACACAGGTCCTGATTTGATTATTCGTAGAAGTGTCCGAGAGGACAAGGTACTTGAAATACTACGAAGTTGTCATGATGGACCATGTGGTGGCCATTTTTCTGACAAATGTACAACATATAAGGTGTTACATTTAGGTTACTATTGGCCTAGATTTTTCAAAGATGTTTCCAAGTATGTGAGAAGTTGTGATAGTTTCCAAAGGATAGGAAGACCTACGTCGGCTGACAAAATGCCTTTGTGTGCCCAAGTTATGATAGAACCCTTTGAAAAATGGGCCCTCAACTTTGTAGGACCAATTTCTCCCATGTCCCGTAGGAAGAACTATATTTTGGTTTGTACGGACTATGTCACCAAATGGGTAGAGGCAAAAGCCCTATTCAGGGCTACATAGAAGTCCGTTGTCAAATTTATCTATGCAGACATCTTTACTTGCTTCAGTGTCCCTTGTGAAATTGTTACCGACCAAGGCACTCAATTCACTTCCAAGCTGATGAAAGAGCTAATAGATAAATATGGGTTTAAACATTGTAAATATTCTCCATATCACCCACAAGCCAATGGTTAGGTAGAATCCACAAACAAAGTTTTGGAATCCATATTGACCAAGACTATTCAATTACATCACCGATATTGGGCTGATAGGCTCCCAGAGGCTTTGTGGGCATACCATACCACCTGGAGAAATACCACTGGGAATACCCCTTATGAGCTAGTGTACGAGAAACAAGTACTTCTACCAATAAAATTCCAGGTAAGGACCTTCTGTATTGCCGTAGAATTGGGATTGAACTTATATGAGGATTAGAAGCAACGAGCCCTACAATTGAATGAGTTGGATGAAATCAGGCAAGATTCCATCCAATGAACAATATTAGTCCAAAACCAGAGGAGCAAATGGCATGACAAGTTTATTAAGAAGAAGCACTTCCAACCTATGGATTGGGCATTGTTGTTTGATTCCCGATTCAAAACCTTCAAAGGAAAAATCACCACCGAGTGGTTGGGCCCTAACGACGTAGACATTGTATATGAAAATGGAGCTGTAAAAATTAAAACAATTGATGATGGACAAGTCTCCTTTGTGGTAAATGAACACCGACTTAAATTTTATCATAAGCCCATTTACAGAGAGGATTTTCTACAAGTCATGTCAACTGAAAAGGCATTGTCCTTGGTAGATGGGGAAGTCCCCCCTTGTTCTTGAAAATTTTTCTGAATTTCCTACTGTATATATGTAAATAGTTTATTTTATTTATTTTTTTAATAAGGCAATTCTAAAGATTCCTGTAAGTATTTATTTCACCAAGAGTACACAGTTCAAGGGTCTTTCTTCAAAAACATTGTTACACTTGAATTTTGTGTCTGCTAAAGCATCAAATGCATATTGAATTATTGTAATTAGCCATAGTTTTGCAAACATTCTCATTTTTTAAGGAATTCTAAAGCAGTTGCTCTTGAAACTCTTCACCACTGTATAAGGAGGTGATACCATAACTATCAAGCCTATAGGTCTCTTGTACAGTTTTTCCAAGAAACTTGAGTAAGTGAGTCAAGTGTCTTTATCAAAGAGTAACAAGGAGGTCTAATTAGCGGTTAGTCATGGAAACATCACAATAACTACAAAAGAAGAAAGTGAGTTGAGCCTAGAGATACCTTTATGTTCTTTATCAATGGTACCATCCACTACACACTAAATAACTTGATTATATCATATCTTTAGATAGGCCATGTTCGATTAAGTACCCCTTACATTGGGACAATAACTAAGTAATATAACATAAATTCATCCTCTAACATAAATACCATCCCAATTAAAAAAAAAGAGAGAGAAAGAAAAAGTTATTTTTAGAGTTGTTCCCCCATATTCTTGCATAAATCAACCTTATACTAAACTATTAAAATATGGAGGGTCAGTCTCTAAGGGTGTAAGAGGCTAACTCGTCGGGATACTAAATAGGTCTGTTGGCAGTGGGTACTTGCTTGTGGTATGACTATGTAAACCCGTCAGAGTACTAAATGGGCTTGTTGGCAGTGGGGCATTCTACCTAGCAAGGATGGTAATCTGACAAAAATAAATAAACGATTTAAACTTGTCCTGATGTACGACATTACTTGCAGACAAAGATGACTTGAAGTATGCATGGTTAAGATAGGGTTAATGAATCTCATACACTTACCATTGGGAAAAACTCTAAGACTATATTGAAACTCTCTTGCCTATCTCTTCTTATCTATATATAGGATCTCTTATCCTATAGGTGGGGCCATATTCTAACCGTCTCATCAGACCAATCTGTGAAATTTATTTCTACACTTGACATACTATAAATCTTTGGCTATTGGTGGATACTGACTGGTTTCCTATACTTTTGATTGTGAGGTTTCACAATACTTAGGTGTGGGGGAG
Organism: Picea glauca; assembly: GCA_000966675.3. NCBI lineage: Eukaryota > Viridiplantae > Streptophyta > Pinopsida > Pinales > Pinaceae > Picea > Picea glauca. The sequence goes on from JZKD02S1971901.1 coordinate 251,725, forward strand.
GGATTCATGAGCTGACAAATGACCATTACCTAGATAAATAAATATTTTCAATAATTTTTGTATTATTTCTATGATACTGGTTATTACATTAATAAGCATGTTATGTTTTAAATGATAAACTCATGTGTGCTATAAATTTCCTAATAGACTAGACCACTTTATCGGTTTATCTTTCATTACAAGATGTACATTGTAGGTTTAACAATACATGTTTTATGTTTTCCATAACCTGTTCATTATAGGTTTGACATTATATGTCATATGCAAGAGGATTGAGTGATCATGGTGGAAAAATCAACCACAATGGCACATTCTGCCTCTGCTCATTAACCACTGTGATTGTCAAAAACATTTCACATTTTTCGGATAACCATTACAAGAGGTGAAATTGTATTTAACACAAAAGTTTCATATAAAGTATTGTAATAAGTATCATATGAAAAGTCGTATGAGGTGTCGAACAAAGTACCATATGAATTACACACTAGCAACTGTCCTAGATTCCAGATAACTAGATATCAATTACATTCAATTGAATTGGTTGCAGGAAATTGATTGAAGATACTTTATATGTTCATGATCAAATGTCCAAGTCATTTGACTTGGACATTGATTTAACTGTGCATCATTACATTGCCCCAAAAAACGAGTCGTCAAATTTTAAATTCCCACACATGGAAACTCATGTGCACATGTGTGTAACCTAATCCACTATAGGAACATTCAAAATCAGGTTGGGAAACCATTATCTCCATTCACCCTTACCATTTTCTTTGCCCTGTGTTAAGAAATCGTGCCCAACCTCTGCTATTTCTTCCCATGTTCAAATCGTGTTCGACCCGTGCCTAATTTGTGCCATCTCTTGGCTCGATCACATCCTTGCCTGGTGAATTTCACCTCTTCCACAATGCCTAGGAGGTATGAACCCTCTTCCTATGCGGATCTCTTTTCCATTCCCAAATTTGCACAATGCAGAGAGGTGTTTTTGCTCACAGGGTGGGGGCCATTTTTGTCTAACTTGCAGAGCCACGATGACAACCTCTCCATGCAATTTTCTGTCGGTTTCGATGGGAAGACACCACGTGTGGGATCTCTTTCCTTTGAAGTCTCAGAAGAGTCCATTGCTGCAGCTATGAAGCTCCCAAGAATGGGAGATAGATGGTTCAAAAACAACCAACTGCCACGCTCAAGTTATAATAGGGTGTTTAAGCCTGAATTCGAGAGCATTTAAGGAGAAAAATGATATTATAGGGAGTGGATAAAGGTGGAATTGATCAACCCTCTCATCATCATCATGAGGTTGATTACATGCGAAGGTAGATACTCCACTTTCAAAGATTGTCATTTTAGATTAATGGCTCATTTCCTGTTCAATAAACCTTTGAACCTCCCCTTCTATTTTATAAAAAGATTGGAGAAGATGTCCTCTCAAGTGAGGAAGAATGTGACTAACCCCCACAACAGTCTCTTTCACCATAGCTTGATCAAACTCCTTATTCTAGACGAACTAGAGAAACAGAGGAAAACTTAGGATGCCTTTATCTACCAATTTGCAAACCCTCACTTGACAATTAAGATCGAAAAAAAGACACTTAGTCTAAGAACTATCTCTCCATCCAAGCCTCACTCTCCAAGAAATCCAAACCCCCTTGTACAAACCATCTCTTTGTCAAAACAATACAAAAAATTTGTTGATATCCCCACTACTTCATCAGGTAAAAGACCAAGAGAAAGGACCAAAAGAAGCCTATTGTTAACCCCCCAATGCCTTCAATCTCTCTTGATCCTACACCTAAAAATCTCCAAGAAGTAATCCAACAAGACTTTCCCATCATTCCCACATATATGAGGGGAGCCAAATGATTTGGAAAAGGACCCTTTCGAAAGAGTACCTGGAGCACAAGAACAAAACCTTATGCAAAACCCCTACCTACTTCGGATCGTATCCAAGTGTCCTCTGATCTTGAGAGCCCTCACAAGAGACTTAGGGAAGTTTCTGTGGATGGATTAGAGTCACTAAGAAATACAAAATTAGAACCTACCTCTCCTTACTAATCCCCCATCACTCCTACTTCACCCATGCCTACTCTATATCCTAAGACTGATAGATTGTTCACATCCCTCAAAGGATCTAAGCCTTCCTTAGAGATCACTGATTCTGCTCTAGCCATTGAGAAGCTACAAAAATAAAACCATCAGCTTCGCCAACAGTTGGAAGAAAGGAAAACGATAGACACATACCTTCATCATGATAATGCAGTCCTTCAAGCAAAGGTTAACTCCCTTCAACAGTTGGTTGATGAGATGAACAAATCTAACTGCAGCCTCAGAGCACAGCTGAAGCAACATAAGAGGCACAAGGCAAAGTCTTCACAAGAAGAAGGAGAAGCTTCCAAAGTTGATCCTCCTCAGCAAGCCTAGTCACAAGGGGTGACTTATTTTTTTTTGTAGTGGGACTTGCAAAATTGTAAGTGTGGGGGTAATGTTGGGCCCAAGATATGATCAATTTATGACAGTTATTATACACTTTTTGTTGAATGTACATATGTGTTGTTCATGTTTTGAAGGAGCTTTTTAAAGAATTTTATGCTAAAACAGTATGATATACACTAGGTATGTATGATCCATGTTTAATGATAATATTGAGTATAATTCATCATGTTTTTATGCTTCCAAGGATCTGATTCACATTTTTTGGTGTTACAAGGAAAAAACACATCACGTTTCCGATTCCGACAATCAGTCTGATACTCCTTCCAGCACTCGATCCGATACCTGATCTGACACTTCACCTAGCACTACATCCTGCATAGAAATGATGGCTGAATTCGCAGTTACGGTATTGGCGGCCAGTGATGGGAAAATTGGGAACGTGGGTTTTTTTCATGGTTGCCCCCTCCAGCTACTGAACTCCCAACAACTCTGTTTTGATTGTTAAATAGGGTGATTATTGGCTCGATCCGTTTCAACAGTTGAGGCATCACTTAATGCAAATTGACGAATTTAGAAGTGGTTCGACCCTCCTTTGGTCGACCACTTGGTCTGTAAACTTATAAATACCACTAGGATGGTTAGACAATAGCTTAAGAAGCAATAGGAGTAGTGTATTGGGGAAAAGCGTGACTCTCTTTTATTTTTTCCATTTTCCATTGCCGAAGTTATATAAAACTATGTTTTTTCATTTTAATGGTGAATTCATTTTGTTGATCTTGTGGTGTGCATTTGAGAAGTAACCATGACCTGCTTGGGGCCCCACCAATAGTCTGGTAACTATCCATGTGTTTTTTGTATATTTCATAGCTTAGACATATCTCTTTTTCATTTCCTGTACATGTATCGCTATCTTTATTTTGCTATATAGTTTGTTGTTGTAGCTTAATGGTTTGGTTCTTTTGCAGGTTAGTATAAAGGTGTGTGTTAATATGCATTGATTTGATAGATAGAGACGAATTTGAAAATTCATCTACTAACCTCGTGTGCCATTAGATGTTATATTGTGTTTCATTCATGCTTTTGAAATTTGATTTAAAATGGGAATTAGAACAAAGTTGTATTTTATGCTTCTTTTAAACAAGGTTTCAGTGGATGGATAGGGTTAATTTCAGTCTTTTTAATTGTATAATTTTCTTAATCAGTTGTTACTCAATACATGGATTAGTTTACTTTTTATATGTCATATTTTAATTCTATTTTCAAGAATTTTTCTTATCATATTTTGAATTGTTAGAATAGGTATAGCATAGTTTCATTTTATATATTTTCTTTCTTAGAACTAGATTGCAATTACAATTCTTAGTTAATGCTTGAGTTTAAGTATGAATTTTTCTTACATAGTGTAGAAGTACAATTATGATCTCGTTATATTGTTGATGGTTAATAAATGAATATGCAGGGTAATTAACATTGTTTCAGTAATGGCTAAATTCTCATTGGATTGTTTAATCCATACGTTTCACTTTGCTATTGAGATCAGTATTGAGCTTATACTGCTTGAATTATCTTTTGTTGTCAAGTGCCATTGAGATATTATAAGACACCATAGACATTCACACAACCACCAACATTATATTTGAGTTTTCATAGGTTAAAAGATAGTTTTCCTGTTTTCATAGGTTAAAAGATAGTTTTCTTGCTTTCATAGGTTAAAAGATATAGTTTCCTTCTTTCATAGATCAGAAGATATAGTGTCTTGCTTTCATAGATTAGAGGGTAGTTTTATTTCTGTTGTAGGATAGATAGTCTTCTATTTTGATAGCTTAAAGAACATTTTGCTTATCATAGATTAAACGTTAGTTGTTTATCTTTCTTGCTTTCAATTAAATAGATTTCCTTTCATGAATTAGAAATAGTTTTGAAGTTTGAATTAAGAATATAGTCTACTTGCCTCTTAGTCTAGATAGTTGTTCAATGAGAAGTTTTAATTAGATTACTTGCAGTAGAAGTTATCTTAGAGTAATTAGTTGCTTATTTGATTTAATAGGTTAGCTAGTTGTTTTGCTTACTTGTCTACTTGCTTTAATAGAATAGTTGCTTGCTTGTTTATTTACTTGCTTTCATAGGGTAGTTTCTCATTGAATTTAGGTTGGCAAGTTAAAATAGTTTGTTTTTGTTATTTTTTTATTGTTATGCTTAATAGTTGTTTTTTCTTATTGTTATGAACTAGTTTGCTTTACATAGGTTTTTACTTGATTTCTTAGAACTATCCATTGATCCTTGGTCGAAAATACTTAGGTTACATAGTCTCAAGTTGCTTAGTAGGGTTTTCTCATTAGATAGGTTTGATTGAATAGATTAGAGTTAGATAGCTACCTTCCTTAGTTAGATTATACTTCTACCATCCCTTCTACCTTTGAAATATATTTTTCTACAACTCTAAGTTTACTTACCCCAGGTTGACAATTTAATTGAGGGTTTTTAGTGTGTTTTTAGTGCATATAGAACACCCATCAACTGGTCCAATGAAAGATAGCAACAAATTAGGAAAGCTGTGACTATGAACTGATGTCTTCAAGTCTTCTACATGATCCACCAAAGGTGCAAGTCTACATCGTGTGAATAAAGGAGTTGATGTCGAACACAATGAGACTTCATTTGATTATCGGTCATTAAGGTATACTGTTAACAAACATGAGATAGCCTATCAATAATTAAAGTAGGTATCAAGGCACCAAGTACATTCTTGTAACTGGGAATAAAATTGTCGGGTTGAACACTTGAAGAATCCATCGATCATGAGATATTGATGTATTCCCAACTGTCGATGGTGGGATAACTTGCCACTAATGACTGCAAGCCTCTAGGTACTCATAAGACTCTAGGTCTTGTCTCCAGAATAGATGGGATAAAGTCGATGGAAGGAGACCCACTGAAAGAAGATCATTGAGGCATCTCTCATCATTCAGCACAAGGTAAAAAGCATGAGCTTGATGATTTGGAGGAGATTAGATGAATATCATGTTCACGAACCAACGACCCTATGTTTCTTTCACGTGTTCCAGATGCAAGTGGTACATGAAAAAGACCCTCTGAATAGTATCCAATGAGGAAAAATGATGAAAAAGGAGAGGAAACCACTAATAAGGATAATGGAATCCAAGACACTACACGAATCCCAATGTGTGAATAGATTTATTGTCGTCGAACACAAGGGAAACCACCCAGTCAACGATCGATGATGAAATGTCGACTACTGGGTTGAAGGTTACCTACCAATGATGAAAGTAGGACCAGGGTGCACAATAAGACTACAACTTCATGTAACTCTGAGACACATTGAGGGTATGGCCGACATGCAAAGTAAAGAGTTCTGAGGAGTGGCTGACACAGGTTGATAGACATCCTTTGAACAAGAGCATGAGACATATGGAAGGCTCTATAAGAATAGACTCAATGATGAAACTTTCAGATGCAGGAGGCATCAATCAAACTCTCCATAGGGACTGGAAGAGTAACTAGTCGGGGGAGTAAACTCTATGTAACAAGTTCATCTTCCTAAGGTCATGCTAAACCCAAAATTGATGACATGTGGACTGAAAACATTTGTTCTCTGTTCAAAGGCGACACGACTTCTACCAATATAAGATATTATTCTTTTCCTGCCCATATTTTTTTTGGTTTTTCACATTCAAATGAATGTTATGATATAGAGGAGGAAATGAGTGTCACAAGTAAGCAATCTATTTCCAACAGTGGAACATACCTATGCTCAATGCAAAGAGGTGCATGTGGGAGATGGACACTCGGGGGAATCTTCCCTCTTGGGTATAGGGTGTCAAGCTGCAAAGGATATAAACAAGGCTCTTCTTGGCTAATGATGAAAACTGTTGAGGTGAAAGGCTTATAATGCAAAAGTGAGAACCAACAATAGGCTCAATACTGCAAGCAAGAGAATGAGATGCAATTACAGCTTAATGCCAAAAAATGTCCTTTTTCGCGATCTTAGTATACTTGGTTTGAAAAAGGGATAAAATTGCACCAAATAAACGTCCTTTCAAATCCAATTTATGAGTGTGAAAGAGACAAGTTCACCCGAAAATATTTTCTCTTTTTGAGAGAGTAAAAAAAGATCTTATATTAGACTCATTGGGAGTCCTCTAGCTATAGGTCAGCATGTTTATGAGTAAGAATGAGGTTTGAACATAAATTCATGTATTAGCTATAAGGGAATCCCGGTCCTATGGAAACAAATCTCTGGATGGGCATCGAATGAAGCACAAGATCTAACTAGGGTACCCATGTTTGGTAAGTCTCTACCATTCGATAACGACACTTCTAGTTGTAGATAGAAGGTTCTTTGTCACTAAAAAATTGGTTCTTACCTAAGGCATATGATCTGCAATCATAGGATGGTGCAAGTTTGCACGATGGATTGGATACCTATCCTGTATGATGGGTGATGGAAATACTTGTCCAAAGTTATGAACGTGCGACAAGGCATTGAAAACTGTAAGAATCCTTGGATAAAACTACCAAAACCAACTCCATCCACTATTGTATTATTCCATTAGGCCAAAATATTATACAAAACTATGTAAAGTGGGTAAAAATTTGCTATAAATAGTAAAAAAACACAAATTTTACTATACCATTTGTATTTTTTACCCAAATAGTGGATTTTGGAGCAAATTACCTCCAAATTTCAACTATTGATTGCGGGAGCTACGAGCGATGGAATCAACAACCGTATGGACTAGGTAATTCATATTGCTCTCCTCTTTCTTTTCAGTGGATTAAAATTTGTAATTAGGCCTCATTTTTTAAGTTATTTAAGGTGCAACTTGGAAACGTAGATGTACGCGGGCTACAGTTTATCGGGTCACGTATATGCATACCTATATGCAATTGTTTGAAAAACAACCAATGTATAAGCAGTCCTATACACAATTATGTACATTATAACTTGTGTATATGTCCATGGATAAGGTTTTTAAAATGTTGTTAACTCAAAAATGGTTTGAATCTTGCAAGATGGTGCTAGAGTGGAGAGAAAGAGAGCATGAAGAGGTGGATGTTATAGTGGAGAGAGATCCAAGGGTCCAAATGGTATTAAAAATATGTGGGCTATAAAAGTTTTGGGATATCAAAGGTATGAGGGCTCAAATGATACTGCTTCAGTTGCTTGTGAACTACTGGGATCCGGATACTGAGACCTTCAACCTTGATGGACAACCATTAAGGATTTAAGTTGAGGACATCTACTTCTTGACAGGATTATCGTGTTGGGGTGAGGTGGTAAACCTCAAAGCTCAGGGACCTAGGAGTGGCATGAATATCGAGGATTACATAGCCACGCATTACATTGTAGGGGCCGAGAAGGTAGAGATCCAACTCCTAATCAAAGCGATCAATAATATGAGTCTCAAGATTATTGTCCTGGTTTTGACACAGATCACAAGGTCTACCTCTTTGCACCAGACATCAAGGAAACTTATGTTCTATTCAATGGAGTGCTTTTGAACCATAGTGTACGACTGGTGCACCTCAATGTTGGCCAACATGAAGAGCCAGCTGACAGACTGCAAACTGGGTAGAAAGAGGAACTTTGGGTTCGCGTCTATGCTTTGTAGTTTTTTCTTTGAGAGAGTTCCAATATTTGGCCCTAGAGTTGAGATTATTCTATGTGGACCTCGCGATCTAGCCATGGCACGGTGGACCGAGGTGATGAGGCGACAGGGGGGTGGTAGGGTGCCAACACCCTATAACGATGAATTTATCTTCTGGTGGAGTTGGTAGGTGATGGATCTGGATGACTACCCTTATGCAGGGACTGACTTCAGAGGAGATCCAGACATGTCGTTACCACTAGGTTCCTCCTACAAATACATAGGTATGTCGCAGCTTTTTGAATATTTCATTTTTTTGTATTTTTGTATAAGAAAACAAAAATATTTTTGGATGATGTCAAGTACTAAATAAACATGTTTGTGACACAGACATAGGTCCATGATGGTCAGACAAAATTCCATGACATCTACAGAGGCACCAGGGAGATTAGGAAGTGGGAGGGAACGCAGATAGAGTGCTTGAAAATGTGCAGGGAAACCTGTCTCGTTTGACGTAGAGGATTCCCATGGTTTGGGTGGAGGATCTATCAGAGGCTATGCAGCAATAGGTGGTTGGTGTGCCCCGTGCTTGGATCAGATTCTTTTGGCATCTCACAAACTTCATAGTCTTCTATCATGATACTCATCTAGTGCCACATGCATAGATGTCGTGGTTGTATATGTATTTTGAGGGTGTTAGCCCCAATTTTGTACTATAACATCATTTTTTTGGAGAGATGACATAT
>JZKD02S1971901.1:270056-281891 GCA_000966675.3 Picea glauca
AAATGAAAATGTCTCCTTGGTATATATAGGAGACTAGGAGGTATAATTACAACTAATGGCCTAAAGCCGACATAAATAAAATAGAATTACTAATATAATATGCCCCAATTAAGGGTTAATGATCAAGCTGACATAAATAAAATAACATTACTAATCTAATATTCCCCAATTAAGGGTTAAATAGCCAATATTAGGGCTTTAACAAGGGGGAGATTCTAGACCAGGTACAATTTGTGGAGAACTGTGATCGAGAGACCGAGTGGCTACATTAACATTGGATGTAACCATATTGATACATAAAAGGTCACCATCTTGTGTCAGTGGGTTTTGAATTCCACTCGCCACATTTCTAGTATTCGAGGAGCTCGAGGCCATGCGTTGATTGTGTGGAAAAGGATTAGTCAACACGGCAAGCGGTAGAGATAAAGTTTCGTAGCTTCCAAAAGTTTGGGGCATAAATGATAAGGTGGTCGTCTGTACAAATATTGCAGGGAAAATTTACCTTTCACCTTTCTTTCTTCCCTCACCAGAATTATTATTTGACTTCTCATTATTACCGTCGTCCTTAGGTTTATAATTATTCTTCCCACCCCTACGAATATTACTATGTCCTTTCTCTTTATTCCCTCATGTTTTTGGTTACCATTCGGGTTGGTTGACGATTTCACATAATGTACATCCGCCGAATTAGTGGGAGTGGAGGACACAGATGAAGTTGTCCCTCCTATAGACTGGTTTAGAGACAACTCTTTCAAATGGCTTATCATAGAGTCTGCATATTTCACATTGGCGGAGCCTACAATTCCATCGGCCTGAGGCCTAGGATTTTGTCTAGGGTCATAGTTTGAACTTAGTGCATCTAGAAGAATATTGTATAACATCTTAGACTAAGCATATATAATATCTAACTATTGGTCTTTAAAAATCGCTTCTTCCTCAAATGTAACCCCAAATGTAGAAACATCCTTCAAAATATAAGGCAGTAGAGACTTGAGGAACTACTCTAGCAGGAATTTCAGGGGTATGCAGGTCTTGATCAACCTCTTTCGTCTATGCCACTCCTGGATGTGATCTGAGATATGAGTATCTTTGTCCTGGCATAAGGTCTACAAAATTTCTAAGCCATCATCGTAATGAACTAGCAATTGGAAGTGGTTGAGGAAGACTAATACCATCTGATTAAAGGTTTTGTATGTCCCCCTAGGTAGCTCGATATACCATTTCACGGTGACCCCCATGAGGGTGTGTTGAAACAATATTAAACGAATAGAATCATCGTTAAGGTAATTCAAAGAGCACCAAAGGTGAAAAGTAGTGACGTGATCACCAGGATCCTCACCATTCTTACCTTTGAATTTTGAAATATCTGAAGGAAGCCTGGTGGGGAGGGGGGCCCATGTCGGATAATGTCACATGGGATCATTAATTAACTTATAAAAGTCTGGAAGATTGAGCATGGCCAGAAAAGGGAGACAGGGTTGCGACATCTAGCCCCAAGATCCCTAGAAATATTTTTGTTGGGGAATCACAACCCATCTAGGGTTCTAGTAAGCACCGTGGCCCTGTCCGGGATTGTAAGACCCTCCTCTGAACTGATTCATGAGGGTTTGGTTTGGCACCATTCCAGTAGGAATGTTCTGATGAGAGTTGTAAAAAATTCCCCCAGTTAGAGTGGCTCGAGGTTGGGGGTTGCCCAAGGTATGAAACTGACCTCCTCTGGGTGTGAATCTAGAGGATAAAGGTGGATTCGTCATGCCAAACGTGTTGGTCATAATTGGTATAGAGGAGGTGGGTGTAAAGAATAGACCATAAGCAGTAGATTGTCCACCAGGTTGGTTATTCAATTCATAATCATTAGAAACAAGATTACATCCATGGTTAATAGGTGGAAAGCTTCCAACTGTAGGAGTCGTTTGTGGGACATGGGTACCACCAAACGAGAATGGAGTATGTGGAGGAGTCGTGCCCCCAAGTCCAATACTGGTGTTTGGACTATACGTTGAGATGGAGGATGAAAAATGCGATGTGAAATTCAGCATACCATAAAAAAAAGGGTTAGATGATCCAGATTCGGATCTAGGAGCTTGATGGGGCTCAAAAAGGCCTAAAAATAAATGTTCTCATAATGGCATCAAAACAGATGTGTGTGTAGGCCTTGTCGATATGAACCCAATGCAACTTGCATAGGATGAAACAAACATCGTATGATCCCGATATCGCGTTCTGTTCGAAAATTCAAACAGGTTAAAGGTCAACAGTCAAAAAGTCAACGCTGACGTCATCATGCTGACATGGTAGAGGCACAAATGGTAGGCCATATAGATGATGTGGACCAACCAAGAGGTGACACATGTCATCCATACAGCTGACATGTCACTCTCGATGGTGACACGTGGAAGACAAAGACAGGTATGGATGGTGGACAGGTGATCCAATCATTGACTGACATGTGCCAGGTGTGCTTACATCACCAATTGCTGACAGGGAAGAGTATGGAACTTATACATGGGTGAATCATTGGTTGAAAAGTGGTGTCTAAGATGGTGAATAGGGCGGTGCCACATGGGCTACCACATGGCACCCCATGTTTGGCTCATTTGGTTGTATGCAAAAATTATGGTCTTTCCAAGTTTTGAACTCGTGACTTCCAACTATAAGCTATGACTTGGGTATAGTTGGTATGCCATTGCAATACTATGTGAGTTGTTATTACAAGTCCGCAAAGGTATATATAAAGTGTTTTTAAGTATTGAATGGGGGTGGAAAGGGTTGGGGCTAAGCCCCAACCCACAGATTGTATAACCCACATATGACCACAAGTGTGGGAAGCTTCCACCCAAGGGATAAGCCATGGGTGCATGGGCCACAAGCTATAGTTCGGATCCCTTACCATATGCACAAGATTTCTGTTATGTGGGCATGGGAGTTATGGCTATGACTTAGCCTTTGGATCCGAGAGCTCAACTATATGACCAGATATTCGAGCTAAAGGGGGAAGCGCCAACCCAAAGACCAAGTATTAAGGGGATGGACACCTATTTTTGGGTCTTCTGCCTATATTAAAACTAAAATGGGTTTTAAACCTATAGTTTAGTGATTTTCTCACTAATTTTGAGGCAGTTTTGGTTATTTTTCCATATCTTGGTGGATATTAGGCCAAATTGAGTGCCACAAGAACTAGGATGTTGGGATTTGATCCCTCTACCTCATGGATATATAAACCAATCCATTTTTAGGTTTGAAACAAGAAATAAGAAACAAATAATCTTGAAGCAAGTCGAGAAAGAACTTGCCAAGGTCAAGTAGTCTTGAGCAGTGTGGAGTAGCTGAGCTTTGGAGGTAGTTTTCGAGAGTTATACTACTCCTTTTTCAGTGTCGTTTGTTGTGTCAGGATTCTGAGAAAGATTAGAATACAACTGAGTTAGACAGATCCCTATATGATGTGATTATAATATATATTGTAAGAATTTAAATTTTGAATAGAGAAATCCTCCCTCACTGAAGACAAAGGCCCGGAGACATAGGCGAGATTGTTGAATTTCGTTATCAAATTATTGTGTACAATTGGTTAATGTTTTGATTTCTTTGTGATATCTTCTATTGTTATTAATTATTTAAGTCTTTGTCATTTTCATATTCACATTCATCGTCAGAAAAAGCGTCATGATAAAATTGAGGTCATAGTGCGTAATTGCTAAGCTTCGATTTTTGGATCAAGTGGTATCAGAGCAGGCTGAGTTTTGCAGGAACTATGAATATGGGGAAACACTTGAAGATATATAGACTCCAAGAGCTCTAGGAGATTAACCAAACAATTCAACGAGAGAATTTTGAATTGTGAATATTGGTACAAATTCTCGAGGAAGATAGGGAAAGAATGCGAACATTGATGTTGGCAACGAAAGCAAGGCTAGTTGGAGAAAGTTCTTCAGTCAGAAGCCCGAGCCATGTCAGGGATGATGGAACTCATCCATTCTAGATCCAATCCAATGAGGAGGATTCATATAATTATTCTACTCTGGTTGAGGATAAATCGGTAGGAGAGGCCATTGGCACATTCTCTTTACCAGTAGAAAGCATCCAATACACTCCAGCATCTCTTGTAGTTCATCAAGAGGTGGAATCCGACCATCCAGATATTGCATCATTTGAGAAACATACCAAAGGATTCGGTATGAGAATTCTATCCAAGTTCATATACAGGAAGGGACAAAGCCATGGAAAGTATGGCCAAGGCAGAGCTGAGCCAATTGAAGTGCAAGAATGACCACTCCGTGAAGGATTGGGTTACGCAGGGGAATCTTCTAAGGACAAAATTCCAGTGGTTCGTTGCACACACTATCATAAGTTCAGACACGATGCTGACCACTATTTGGAGTGACATCCATAATTGACACCAGAATGGTTTTGAATTATTCAAGGAAAATAGGTAGCTCGAGCCAGTAGCGACGTGAAGAGTGAGTCACAGAATAAAGGTAAAAAGGTTGAAAGGTATAAATCCCCTTCACCCACCTTTACTAATGAGCATGTTAGATTCATGGAACTTATCAAAAGAATGATTCCATGCACATTTTGTAGTAGCCATAGCCATTGTGTTGCAAACTGCTGAAAATAAAAAGTATACAGGAAAATGATCATGGTGACAAGAAGTATGCCAAGACGAGATGATGTGACACTGCAGGTCAAGAAGAATATGCGAACAAAGTCAACACAATCAAGGGAAGAGCTAGACAAATCTAATGGGGATTCGGCTAAGTCAGGGAAAGGTTCCATCAAATTCATTCAAGCACGAAACACTTTCTCTCATTGTCAGAAGAATGGACATTGTGAAAATAATTGTTGGAAGTTGCATCCAGGATTGCGATGCTCAAGAAATCTTGAAGGGACCGAGAAGAAGAAGGATGTTGCAGAAAGACAGAAGATCATTACAGAGGAACATAAGGATGTTGCAAGAGGGAAACAATATGTTGTTGCAAAAGAGAAGAGGAACGACTGCAAAACTCTATTGGCAGGAGATGGGTTGTCATCCTGGAACTGGGTAGATTTTATGCCTGTTGGCACAGGGGCAGACCCGTGGTTCAATGCTACAACAACGTACCAAAAAAACCCTAACTACCGRCCCTTTCGGCAACACCTACGAAGCAGATGAAGTCTCACCTGAGGTAGAGGCAGGGGTGGTTGCAAGACTCAGGTGTCTGCAACCTTAGCTGGGACACAGATCTRTGATTATATCGCTTACAAATCACTTAGCATAGGTCATTCATCAATATTCCACTTAGATCTACTTCATCGACATAACATAACATTAAAGMATTCACTTAGGTCTAGGTTATTTTATCACTTAGCAACAACAAGACAGATTAGATCTGGTAGACCAAGCACTTGGCATATTCATACACATCATATTTTGCATTCATACACATCTCTATCATTAAGCATAAGCAAGTCTATTTAATCACATATAATCACTTAGCAACACAAAACATCTAAGAATAAGCACAAAGCACAACACACAATATTTACGTCATTCACCCCCACCTTGGGGCTATGTCCACCAAATCTTCTTCTTTATTAGCTTCAGTCAATCCAGTTACAGCACAAAGCTATCACAATCCTACTCTGCATAGGACAAGAGATCTACGTGTACCTCGCCAGATCCTCCTTCCTCGAGTAGATCTAGCACAGAGCCTCCTTACAATCTGTGCACTCAGCACTTACAACACTTTCATTCATCTTTGCAAGTCAATCACATAGATCAATTCTAGCACTAAGCCCTTGGCTAATCTTCTCCTCTACTTACATCGCCTAGATATCTATTTATACATTACAAAATTGGGCCTAAGCATGGGTAAACCCACGGGCCGACATCCCTTTCCCATTACATATTCCCAAAAACCCAAAAAGGACCTAAAGTGGGTTGAGATCTCATGATCTCTACTTCCTCTCGTGTGCCTCCTTCGACAAGCTGTCGAAGTCCCAAAAACGGTCAAATATGACCAAGTATTCCTCAAAACTTGGTCAAGGGCCAACAATGCCCTATATGTAAATCGAGTCAGTGTCATTTTCATTGATGTAATAAAAGTGATTTGATTTATGGAATCACTTGTTGAGTCTAGTTAATGTTAAGTCTAGGCTATTTTTAATTAGTCAATTGATGTAAGGATGTGGTCAATTGATGTAATAAACCTTTTGGGGACCAAAATGTCTTTAGTGGGAAGGCATGATCTAGATTTGGATCCAGGATCTTGATGGGGCTCAGAAAGGCCTATAAATCATTGTTCTCAGAATGGTGTCAAGACGGACGTGTTCGTAGGCCTCATTGATATGAACCCAACACAACATGATCAAGCTCAAACTAATGTTGTATGCTCCTAATATCGCGTTCTGTTTGAAAATTCAAAAGGCAAAAGGTCAATAGTCAAAATGGAAATGCTGACGTCATCATGCTGACGTGGGAGATGCAAAAATCATAGGCCGTACATATGATGTGGACCAAATAGAAGGTGACACGTGTTACCATTGAAATGGTGACATGTGGCATCCATATAGCTGACATGTCACTCTTGATGGTGACATGTGGCTGACAAAGACAGGTATAGATGGAAGACAGGTGATCCAATCATTAACTGACACGTGACAGGTGTGCTTACATGGCCAATTGTTGATAGGGCAGAGTATGGCACTGACACATGGGTGAATCATTGGTTGACAATTGGCATCTGAGATGGTGAGTAGGTTGGTGCCACGTGGCCCAGACATGGGCTGGCACATGGCACCCCATGGTTGGCTCATTTGGTTGTATGCAAAAATTATGGTCTTTTCGAGTTTTGAACTTGTGACCTCCAACTGTAGGCTACGACTTGGGTATAGGTGGTACTCCCTTGAAGTACTATGTGACATGTTATTACAAGTCTGCAAAGGTATATATAAAGTGTTTTTAAGTATTGAATGGGGGCGGAAAGGGTTGACGTTAAGCCCCAACCCATGGATTGTATAACCCACATTCGACAACAAGCATGGGAAGCTTCCTCCCAAGGGATAAGCCATGAGCACGGGGGCCACGGGCTATAGTTCAGATCCCTTACCATATGCACAAGAGTTCTTTTATGTGGGTATGAGAGTTATGGCTATGACTTAGCCTTTGGATCCAAGAGCTCAACCATATGACCAGATATTCAGTCTAAAGGGCCAGCGCACAACCCTTTGGGCTGGCGCTTGGCCATATTAATAGCATATGACCAAGTATTAAGGGGTTTCATGCCTATTTTGGGGGCTTATGCCTATATTAAAACTAAAATGGGTATTAAACCTATAGTTTAGTGATTTTTTCACTAATTTTTGGGCAGTTTTGGTTATTTTTCCATATCTTGGTGGATATTGGGCCAAATTGAGTGCCAAAAGATGTGGGATGTTGGGATTTCATCCTTATACCTCATGTATATATAAACCAAGCCATTGTGAGGTTTGAAAAAATCAATAAGTAGCAAATAATCTTGAAGCATGTTGAGGAAGAACTTGCCAAGGTCAAGTAGTCTTGAGCAGTGCGGAGTAGCTGAGCTTTGGAGGCAGTTTCCGAGAGTTATAATACTCGTTTTTTAGTGTCATATGTTGCATCAATATTATGAGATAGAGAAGAATAGAGCTGAGTCAGTCAGATCCCTATATTATGTGATTATAATACATATTGTAAGCATTGAAATTTTGAATATAAAGCCTCCCTCACTGAAGACAAAGACCCGAAGACGTAGGCGATATTGTTGAACTTCGTTATCAACTTCTTGCGTACAATTGGCTAATGGTTTGATTTATTTGTGATATATATTATTTCTCTTAATTATTTAAGTATTTTTTATTTTTATATTCACATGCACCATCAGAAAAAGGTCTTGATAAAATTGAGGTCATAGTGCGTAATTGCTAAGCTTCGATTTTTGTATCAAGTGGTATCAGAGCATGTTGAATTTTGAAAGAACTGTGAATATGCGGAAAATCTTGAAGAGAGCCAGACTCCAGGATTTCGAGGATATTAACCAAACAATTCAATGAGATAATGTTGAATTGTGAAGATTGGTATAGATTCTCGAGGAAGACAGGGAAAGAATGCGAACGTTGATGTTGGCAACGGAAGCAAGGCCAGTTGGAGGAAGTCCTTCAGTTAGAAGCCTGAGCCCTATCAGGGATGATGGAACTCATCCATTTTGGAGGAAATATGATGAGGAGGATTCATATACTCCTGCTACTCCTGTTGAGGAGAAATCGATAGAGGAGGCCATTGGCACATTCTCTTCACCAAAGGAAAGCATCCAATACACTCTAACATCTCCTGTAGTTGATCAGGAGGTGGAATCCGATCATCCAGATATTGCATCATTTGAGAAACATACCAAAGGAGTCGGTATGAAAATTATATCCAAGTTTGGATACAGGAAGGGACAAGGCCTTGGAAAGTATGGCCAAGGTAGAGTTGAGTCGATTGAAGTGCGAGAATGACCACTCCGTGAAGGATTGGGTTACGCAGGGGAATATTCTAAGGATGACAATCCAGTGGTTCATTGCACACACTGTCGTAAGTTCAGACATGATGCTGACCATTATTGGTAAAGGCATATAGAACTGACACCAGAATGGTTTTGAATTCTTCAAGGAAAATAGGCAGCTCAAGTCAGTAGCAATGCGAACAATGAGTGACGAAAGAAAGGTAAAAAGGTTGAAAGGTATAAACCGCCTTCACTCACCTTTACTGATGAGCATGCTAGAGTCATGGAACTTATCATAAGAACAATTCCATGCACATTTTGTAGCAGCCATAGCCATTGTGTTATAGACTATTGGAAACAAAAATTATACGAGAAAATGATCATGGCGACAAGAAGTACGCCAAGACGAGATGATGCAACACTATAGGTCAAGAAGAATCTATGAACAAAGTCAGCGCAACCAAGGCAGGAGACAAAGAAATCCAATGGGGATTCAACTAAGTCAGGGAAATGTTCCATGAAATTCCTTCGAGCACGAAACACTTGCTCGCATTTTTAGAAGAATGGAAATTGTGAAGATAATTGTTGGAGGCTGCATCCAGGGTTGCGACACTCAACAAAGCCTGAAGGGCTCGAGAAGAAGAAAGATGTTGCAGAAAGACAGAAGGACGTTGTAGAGGAACAAAAGGACACTGCAAGAGGGAAACAAGATGTTGTTGTATAAGAGAAGAGGAACGTCGAAGAACTCCATTGGCAGGAGATGGGTCGTCATCCTAGAACTGGGCAGATTTTATGCCCTATATGTAAATGGCGTCAGTGTCATTTTCAATGATGTAATAAAAGTGATTTTATTTATGGAATCACTTGTTGAGTCTAGTTAATATTAAGTCTAGGTTGTTTGTCAGTAGTCAATTGATGTAAGGATGTATTTGATTGATGTAATAATCATTTTGGGGACCAAAAGGTCTTTGGTGGGAAGGAATGATCCAGATTCAGATCGAAGAGCTTGATGGGGCTCAGAAAGGCCTAAAAATCAATGTTCTTAGAATGGTTTCAAAACAGACGTGTGCGTAGGCCTATGACTTAGCCTTTGGATCCAATAGCTCAACCATATGACCAGATATTCAGGCTAAAGGGGCCAGTGCACAACCCTTTGGGTTGGTGCTTGGCCATATTTATAGCATATGATTGAGTATTAAGAGGCTGTGCGCCTATTTTGGGGGCCTCATGGCTATATAAACCAAGCCATTGTGAGGTTTGAAGAACTTGCCAAGGTCAAGTAGTCTTCAGCAATGTGGAGTAGCTAAGATGTGGAGGTAGTTTCTGGGAGTTATACTACTTTGTTTTTAGTGATGTCTGTTGTGTCAGGATTCTAAGATAGCGAAGAATACAGTTGAGTCAGTTAGAGCCCTATATGATGTGATTATAATACAAATTTTAAGAATTGAAATTTTGAATAGAGAAAGCCTCACTCACTGAAGACAAAGGCCTGGAGACGTAGGATAGATTGTCGAACTTCGTTATCAATTTCTTGTGAACAATTGGTTTATGGTTTGATTTATTTGTGATATATGTTATTTCTCTTAATTATTTAAGTCTTTGTCATTTTAATATTCACATACACCGTCAAAAAAAGGTCTTGATAAAATTGAGGTCATAGTGCATAATTTATAAGCTTCAATTTTTGGATCAAGTGGTATTAGAGAAGGCTAACTTTTGCAGAAAATGTGAATATGGGGAAAATCTTGAAGAGAGCTAGACTCTAGGAGATCGAGGATATTAACCAAACAATTCAGTGAGATAATTTTGAATTGTGAAGATTGGTACAGATTCATGAGGAAGACAGGGAAAGAATGAGAACGTTGATGTTGGCAACGAAAGCAAGGCCAGTTGGAGGAAGTCCTTTAGTTAGAAGCCCGAGCCCTGTTAGAGATGATGGAACTCATCCATTTCAGAGGAAATATGATGAGGAGGATTCATATACTCCTTCTACTTTGGTTGAGAAGAAATCAGTAGGAGAGGCCATTGTCACATTCTCTTCACCAACGGAAATCATCCAATAAACTCCAACATCTCCTGTAGTTGATGAGGAGGTGGAATCTAACCATCTAGATATTGCAGCATTTGAGAAACATACCAAATGAGTCGATATGATAATTCTATCCAAGTTCAGATACAGGAAGGGACAAAGCCTTGTAAAGTATCACCAAGGCAGAGGTTAGCCAATTGAAGTGCGAGACCGACCACTCCATGAAGGATTGGGTTACGCAGGGGAATATTCTGAGGATGACAGTCCAGTGGTTCGTTGCACACATTGTTGTAAGTTAGAACACGATGTTGTCAACTGTTGGGAGAGGCATCCAGAACTGACACCAGAATGGTTTTCAATTCTTCAAGGAAAATAGGCAACTTGAGCGAGCAGCGATGCGAACAGTGAGTCATGAAAGAAAGGTAAAAGGGTTGAAAAGTATAAATCCCCTTTGTTGGGTATGTGTTATATTCTTTGCATGAGTAGCATTGTTTGAGCATTTTCGCCAAGCACGCAGGGGGGTTAGAGGGGGGGTGCAGGGGGGCGTAGCCCTCCGCGCGAGGGTTCGGGGCCAGCGCCCCCAAATGTTTTTTTTCGGGATGACATATTTCTGGGACCACATGATATTTAGGTGGTTTTTTTTCGACACATGGTTTTTGCCAATGGTTTTCTATTTCCGGTTAAGGAATTAGAGTTTTGGACTAATACAGGTCATTGGGTTAAGGTTTTGGATGTCGCTGGCTCCTATATGTATATTGTATTGTAAACAATGTAACACAATGTATGAATATAATATATGTTGGTTTTCCCGGTTTGGGTTTCCAGGTAAAAAATATCTATGTAATGTTTGTATTTTCCATTGTATCTTTTCTTTTCTTTTCTAAATATCAGTTTGCAGTAGATATTGTACAAGGTTAGAATTTACATTTGGTATCAGAGCTTTATTGGCTTCAGGGGGACGCCTTTGTCATCAAGGGTTTGGCTCGAGACTGTGATAAGCCTTGTTATAGTGGGAGATCTGCGGTATTGTTTTTCAGGTGAAAAGAAATGGCAAGCAATTTGAAGATTGAGATCGAGAAGTTTAATGGGAAAATCTTTGAGCTATGGAATCTCAAGATGGAATATTTTTTGGTGGACAGAGATCAGTGGATCGCAGTAGATCCAGGTACTGCACCTATAGGAACTTCTGCAGATGACTAGAAAAAGACGGATCGGAAGGCAAAGAGCACAATTCGACTGTGTCTCTCTGATTCAGTGTTACTGAATGTGTCAGAGGAAGCTACAACCAAGGATTTATGGGAAAAGTTGGGGAAGTTGTATCAGTCTAAG
>JZKD02S1971901.1:285229-312506 GCA_000966675.3 Picea glauca
GGGTTTCCAGGTGAAAAATCTCTGTGTAATGTTTGTATTTTCCATTGTATCTTTTTTGTTCTTTTCTGAATATCAGTTTGCAGTAGATATTGTACAAGGTTAGAATTTACACCCTTCACCCACCTTTACTGATGAGCATGCTAGAGTCATGGAACTTATCAGAAGAACGATTCAATGCACATTTTGTAGCAGCCATAGCCATTGTGTTGCAGACTGCTGGAAGAAAAAAGTATACAGGAAAATGATCATGGCAACAAGAAGTATGCCAAGACGAGATGGCGGGACACTACAGGTCAAGAAGAATTTATGAACAAAGTCAGTGCATCCAAGGCAGGATCCAGAGAAATCCAATGGAGATTCAGCTAAGTCGGGGAAAGGTTCCATCAAATTCCTTCGAGCATGAAACACTTGCTCGCATTTTCAGAAGAATGGACATTGTGAAGATAGTTGTTGGAAGCTACATCCAGGGTTGCGATGCTCAACAAAGCCTGAAGGACCCGAGCAAAAGAAGGATGTTGCAGAAAGACAAAAGGTCACTGAAGAGGAACAGAAGGATGATGGAAGAGGGAAACAGGATGTTGTTGCAGAAGAGTAGAGGAACATCGCGGAACTCCATTGGTAGGAGATGGGTCATCAGTCTGAAATTGGGAAGATTTTATGATGTAGATGTAAATCGAGTCAGTGTCATTTTCATTGATGTAATAAAAGTGATTTGATTTATGGAATTACTTGTTGAGACTAGTTAATGTTAAGTTTAGGCTATTTGTCATTAGTTAATTGATGTAAGGATGTAGTCAATTGTTGTAATAAACCTTTTGGGGACCAAAATGTCTTTAGTGGGAAGGAATGATCGAGATATGGATCCAGGAGCTTGATGGGGCTCAGAAAGGCCTAAAAATCAATTTTCTTAGAATGGCGTCCAAACAGATGTGTTTGTAGGCCTCGTCGATATGAAACCAATGCAACTTGAATGGGATCAAACAAATGTCTTAGGCTCCTGATACCGCGTTGTGTTAAAAAATTCAAACATGCAAAAGGTCAACAGTCAAAAAGTCAATGTTGATGTCATCATGCTGATGTGGCAGAGTCACAAATGGAAGGCCCTATAGATGACCTAGACCAATTAGTAGGTGACATGTGTCACCACTGAAAGGGTGACACATGGAATCCATACAGTCGATGTGTCACTCTCGATGGTGACACATGGAAGACAGAGACAGGTACAGATGGCAGACAGGTGATCCACTCATTGAATGACATGTGGAAGGTGTGCTTACATGGCCAATTGTTGTCAGGGAAGAGTATGGCACTCAAACATAAGTGAATCATTGGTTGACAAGTGGCACCTGAGATGGTGAATAGGGTGGTGCCACGTGGGATTCCACGTGGCACTTCGTGGTTGGCTCATTTGGTTGTATGAAAAAATTATGGTCTTTGTGAGTTTTGAACTCGTAACCTCCAACTGTAGTCTACGACTTGGGTATAGGTGGTATTCCATTGCACTACTATGTGACTTGTTATTACAAGTCTGGAAAGGTATATATAAAGTGTTTTTAAGTTTTGAATGGGGTCGGAAAGGGCAGGGGCTAAGCCCCAACCCACGGATTGTATAACCCACATATGCCCACAAGCACGGGAAGATTCCACCCAAGGGATAAGCCATGGGAATGGGGTCCATGGGTTATAGTTCAGATCCCTTACCATATGCACATGAGTTCTATTATCTGGGCGTGGGATTTATGGCTATGAATTATCCTTTGGATCCAAGAGCTCAACAATATGACCATATATTCGGGCTAAAGGGGCCAGCACACATCCCTTTGGGTTGGCGCTTGGCCATATTAATAGAATTTGACCGAGTATTAAGGGGTTTCATGCCTATTTTGGGGGATTATGCCTATATTAAAACTAAAATGGGTTTTAAACCTAGAGTTTAGTGATTTTCTCACTAATTTTTGGGCAATTTTGGTTATTTTTCCATATCTTGGTGGGTATTGGGCCAAATTGAGTTCCACAAGAAGTGGGATGTTGGGATTTGATCCCTCTACTTCATGGATATATAAACCAAGTCATTGTTAGGTTTGAAACAATCAATAAGAAGCAAATAAGATTGAAGCAAGTCAAGCAAGAACTTGCCAAGGTCAAGTAGTCTAGAGCAGTGTGGAGTAGCTGAGCTTTGGAGGCAGTTTTCGGGATTTATACTACTCATTTTCCAGTGCCATCTGTTGCGTCATATTCTGAGACATAATAGAATATAGTTGAGTCATTCAGATCCCTATATGATGTGATTATAATATAGACTATAAGCATTGAAATTTTGAATAGAGAAGGCCTCGCTCACTGAAGACGTAGGCGAGATTGTCGAACTCCGTTATCAACTTCTTATGCACAATTGGTTTATTTTTTTCTTTCATTGTGATATCTTCTATTTCTCTTAACTATTTAAGTCTTTTTCATTTTCATATTCACATGCACCGTCATAAAAAGGTCTTGATAAAATTGAGGTCACAGTGCGTAATTGCTAAGCTTCAATTTTTGGATCAAGTGGTATCAAAGCAGGCTAACTTTTGTAGGAAATGTGAATATGGGGAAAATCTTGAAGAGAGATAGAATATAGGAGCTCGAGGAGATTAACCAAACAATTCAGCGAGAGAATGTTGAATTGCGAAGATTGGTACAGATTCTTGAGGAAGTCAGGGAAAGAATGCGAATGTTGATGTTGGCAACAAAAGAAAGGCTAGTTGGAGGAAGTCCTTCAGTTAGAAGCTCGAGCCTTGTCGGGGATGATGGAAAGCATCCATTCTAGAGGTAATCTGATGAGGAGGATTCATATACTCCTACTACTCCAATTGAGGAGAAATCGGTAGGAGAGGCCATTGGCACATTCTCTTCACCAACGGAAAGCACCCAATACACTCCTGCATCTCCAGTAGTTGATTAGGAGGTGGAATCCGACCATATGGATATTGCAGAATTTGAGAAACATACCAAAGGAGTCGGTATGAGAATGTTATCCAAGTTTGGATACAGGAAGGGACAAGGCCTTGGAAAGTATGGCCAAGGCAGATTTGAGCCGATTGAAGTGCGAGAACGACCACTCCGTGAAGGATTGGGTTACACAGGGGAATATTCTGAGGAAGACAGTCCAATGGTTCATTACACACACTGTTGTAAGTTCAGATATGATGTTGACCACTATTGGGAGAGGCATCTAGAATTGACACCATAATGGTTTCAAATTCTTCAAGGCAAACAGGCAGCTCGAGCCAGTAGCGACGCGAACAGTGAGTCGCGGAATAAAGGTAAAAAGGTTGAAAGGTATAAATCCCATTCACCCACCTTTACTGATGAGCATGCTAGAGTCATGGAACTTATCAAAAGAACGATTCCATGCACATTTTGTAGCAGCCATAGCCATTGTGTTGCAGACTGATGGAAACAAAAAGTATACAAGAAAATGATCATGGCAACAAGAAGTACGACAAGATGAGATGATGCGACACTGCAGGTCAAGAAGAATCTGAGAACAAAGTCAGCGCAGCCAAGGAAAGAGACATAGAAATCCAATGGGGATTCGACTAAGTCAAAAAAAGGTTCCATCAAATTCCTTCGAGTATGAAACACTTGCGCACATTCTCAGAAGAATGAACATTGTGAAGATAATTGTTGGAATCTGCATCTAGGGTTGTGACACTCAACAAAGCCTGAAGGGCCCGAGAAGAAGAAGGATGTTGCAGAAAGACAGAAGGTCGTTGCAGAGGAATAGAAGGATGTTGCAAGAGGGAAACATGATGTTTCTATAGAAGAGTAAAGGAATGTTGCGGAACTCCATTGGTAGGATATGGGTCGTCAGCCTAGAACTGGGAAGATTTTATGCCCTATATGTAAATTGAGTCAGTGTCATTTTTAGTGATGTAATAAAAGTGATTTGATTTATGGAATAACTTGTTGAATCTAGTTAATGTTAATTCTAGTTTGTTTTTTATTAGTCAATAGATGTAAGGATGTAGTCTATTGATGTAATAAACCTTTTGGGGACCAAAAGGTCTTTAGTGGGAAGGCATGATCCGTATTCGGATCCAGGAGATTGATGGGGCTCGAAAAGGCCTAACAATAAATGTTCTCGTAATGGCATCAAAATAGATGCGTGTGTAGGCCCCTTCGATATGAACCCAACGCAACTTTAAAGGGATCTAATGAACATCGTATGCTCTTGATATCGCGTTCTGTTCGAAAATTCAAATAGGCAAAAGGTCAATAGTCAAAACGTCAACACTGACGTCATCATGCTGACGTGGCAAAGGGACAAATGGCAGGCCATATAGATGATGTGGGCCAACCAAGAGGTGACATGTGTCACCATTGAAAGGGTGTCACATGGAATCTGTATAGATGACATGTCACTCTTGATGGTGACACGTGGAAGACAGAGATAGGTATGGATGGTGGACATGTGATCCAATCGTTCACTAACATGTGGATGGTGTGCTTACGTGGCCAATTGCTGATAGGGCATATTATGGCACTGACACATGGGTGAATCATTGGTTGACAAGTGGCATTTGATATTGTGAATAGGGTGGTGCTACGTGGACCATATGTGGGCTGCCACGTGGCACCCTATGGTTGGCTCATTTGGTTGTATGCAAAAATTATGGTATTTCTGAGTTTTGAACTTGTGACCTCCAACTGTAGGCAATGACTTGGGTATAGGTGGTATGCCATTGCACTACTATGTGAATTTTTACTATAATTCCATAGAGGTATATATAAGGTTCTATTAAGTATTGAATGGGGGCGAAAAGGGCTAGGGCTAAGCCCCAACCCACAGATTGTATAACCCACATACGACCATGAGTGCGGGAAGCTTCAACCCAAGGGATAAGACATGGGCATGGGGGCCATGGGCTATATTTTGGATCCCTTACCATATGCATGAGAGTTCTGTTATGTGGGCACGGGAGTTATGGCTATGACTTAGCCTTTGGATCCGAGAGCTCAACCATATGACAAGATATTCAGGCTAAAGCGGCCAGTGCACAACCCTTTGGGTTGGCGCTTGGCCATATTAATAGCATATGACCGAGTATTAAGGGGTTGCACGCATATTTTGGGGGCTTATGCTTATATTAAAACTAAAATGGGTTTTAAACCTATACTTTAGTGATTTTCTCACTAAGATTTGGGCAGTTTTGGTTATTTTTCCATATCTTGGTGGATATTGGGCCAAATTGAGTGTCACAAGAAGTGGGATGTTTGGATTTGATCCCTATACCTCATTGATATATAAACTAACCCATTGTGAGGTTTTAAACAAGAAATAAGTAGAAAATTATCTTGAATCAGGTCGAGGAAGAACTTGCCAAGGTCAAGTAGTCTTGAGTAGTGTGGAGTAGCTGAGCTTTGGAGGCAGTTTTCGGGAGTTACACTACTCCTTTTTCAGTGCCATCTATTGCATCAGGATTCTGAGACAGAGAATAATAAATCTGATTCAGTTAGAGCCCTATATGATTTGATTATAATACATATTTTAAGCATTGAAATTTTGAATAGAGAAAACCTCCCTCACTGAAGACAAAGGCCCGAAGATGTAGGCGAGATTGTCGAACTCCATTATCAATTTTTTGTGTACAATTGATTGATGGTTTGATTTCTTTATGATATATTCTATTGAACTTAATTATTTAAGTTATTTTATTTTCATATTCACATGCACTGTTAGAAAAAGGTCTTGATAAAATTGAGGTCATAGTGTGTAATTGCTAAGCTTCGATTTTTGGATCAAGTGGTATCAGAGCAGGCTAAATTTTGCAGAAATTGTGAATATGGGGAAAATATTGAAGAGAGATAGACTCTAGGAGATTGAGGATATTAACTAAACAATTTAGCGAGAGAATTTTGAATTGCGAAGATTGGTACATATTCTCGAGGAAGATAGGGAAAGAATGAGAACATTGATGTTGGCAATGGAAGAAAGGCCATTTGGAGGAAGTCCTTTAGTTAGAAGCCCAAGGCCTATCAGGGATGATGGAAATCATCCATTCCAGAGGAAATTATATGAGGAGAATTCATATACTCCTTCTACTCTAGTTGAGGAGCATTCGGTAGAAGAGGCCATTGGCACATTCTCTTCACCAGTGGAAAGCATCCAATACACTCCAACATCTCCTGTAGTTGATCAAGAGGTGGAATATGACCATCCAAATATTGCAACATTTGAGAAACATACCAAAGGAGTCAGTATGATAATTCTATCCAAGTTCGGATACAAGAAGGGACAAGACCTTGGAAAGTATGGCCAAGGCAGAGTTGAGCCGATTGAAGTGCGAGAACGACCACTCCGTGAAGGATTGGGTTACGTAGGGGAATCTTCTAAGCATGGAATTCCAGTGGTTCGATGCACACACTGTTGTAAGTTTTGACATGATGCTAACCACTATTGGGAGATGCATCTAGAACTAACACCAGAATGGTTTTGAATTCTTCAAGGAAAACAAGCAGCTTGAGACAACAACGGCGCGAACAGTGAGTCGTGGAAGAAAGGTAAAAAGGTTGAAAGGTATAAATCCCCTTCACCCACCTTTATTGATGATCATGCTACAGTCATGGAACTTATCATAAGAATGATTCCATACACATTTTGTAGCAGCCATAGCCATCGTGTTGTAGACTACTGGAAACAAAAATTATATGGGAAAATGATCATGGCGACAAGAAGTACGCCAAGATGAGATGACATGACACTGCAAGTCAAGAAGAATCTACGAACAAAATCAGTGCAGCCATGGTAGGAGCCAGATAAATCCAATAGGGATTCGGATAAGTTAGGGAAAGGTTCCATCAAATTCCTTTGAGCACGAAACACTTGCTCTCATTTTCAGAAGAATGGACATTGTGAAGATAATTGTTGGAAGCTGCATCTAGGGTTGCGACACTCAATAAATCCTGAAGGGCCTAAGAAAAAGAAGGATACTGAAGAAAGATAGAAGGTCATTGTAGAGGAAAAGAATGACGCTACAAGAGGGCAACATGATGTTGTTGTAGACGAGCACAAGAACGTCGCAGAACTCCATTGGCAGGAGATGGGTCGTCATCCTAGAACTGGGAAGATTTTATGCCCTATATGTAAATCGAGTCAGTGTCATTTTCATTGATGTAATAAAAGTGATTTGATTTATGGAATCACTTGTTGAGTCTAGTTAATATTAAGTCTAGGTTGTTTGTCACTAGTCAATTGATGTAAGGATGTATTCGATTGGTGTAATAAACCTTTTAGGGACCAAAAGGTATTTCGTGGGAAGGCATGATCGAGATTCAGATCCAAGAGCTTGATGGGGCTCAGAAAGGAATAAAAATAAATGTTCTCATAATGGCATCAAAATGGATGTGTGTGTAGGCCTTGTTGATATGAACCCAACACAACTTGAACGGGAAAAAGGTCAACTGTCAAAAAGTCAATGATGATGTCATCATGCTAACATGGCAGAGGCACAAATGGAAGACCGTACAGATGACATGGACCAACTAGGAGGTGACATGTGTCACCACTGAAATGATGACATGTGGCATCCATACAACTGACATGTCACTCCTAATGGTGACATGTGGTAGACAGAGACAGGTACGGATGGCGAACAGGTGATCCAATCATTGACTAACATGTGGCAGGTGTGTTTACATGGCCAATTGTTGATAGGGAAGAGTATGGCACTAACACATGCATTAATCATTGGTTGAAAAGTGGAGTATGAGATGGAAAATAGGGTGGTGCCATGTGGCCCATACGTGGGCTACCATGTGGCACCCCGTGGTTGGCTCATTTGGCTGTATGCAAAAATTATGGTCTTTCTGAGTTTTCAACTCGTGACCTCCAACTGTATGCTGCAACTTGGGTATAGGTGGTATGTCATTGCACTACTATGTGACTTGTTATTACAAGTCTGCAAAGGTATATATAAAGTGTTGTTAAGTATTGAATGGGACTGGAAAGGGTTGGGGCTAAGCCCCAGCCCACGGATTATATAACCCACATATGACCACAAGCGTAGGAAGCTTCCACCCAAGGGATAAGCCATGGGTGCAGGGGCCATGGGCTATAGTTAGGATCCCTTACCATATGCAAAATATTTTTGTTATGTGGGTGTGAGAGTTATGGCTATGTCTTAGCCTTTAGATCCGAGAGCTCAACCATATGATGAGATATTTGGGCTAAAGGGGCCAACACACAGCCATTTGGGCTAGTGCTTGGCCATATTAATAACATATGACTGAGTATTAAGGGGTTGTGTGCCTATTTTAGGGGCTTATGCCTATATTAAAACTAAAATGGGTTTTAAACCTATAGTTTAGTGATTTTCTCACTAACTTTTGGGTAGTTTTGGTTATTTTTCCATATCTTGGTGGATATTGGGCCAAATTGAGTGCCACAAGAAGTGGGAAGTTGGGATTTGATCCCTATACCTCATGGATATATAAACCAAGACATTGTGAGGTTTAAAATAAGAAATAATCATAAAATAATCTTGAAGCAAGTCGAGGAAGAACTTGCCAAGGTCAAGTAGTCTTGAGCAATGCGGAGTAGCTCAGCTTTGGAGGTAATTTTCGAGAGTTATACTACTCCTTTTTCAATGTCGCCTGTTGCATCAGGATTCTAAGACATATCAAAATACATCTGAGTCAGTTATATCCCTATATGATGTGATTATAATACAAATTGTAAGCATTGAAATTTTGAATAGGGAAAGCTTCCCTCACTGAATACAAAGGCCAAGAGACGTAGGTGAGATTGTCGAACTACGTTATCAACTTCTTGTGTACAATTGGTTGATGTTTTTCTTTCTTTGTGATATTTTATATTTCTCTTAATTCTTTAAGTCTTTTTCATTTTCATATTCACATGCACCGTCAGAAAAAGGTCTTGATAAAATTGAGGTCATAGTGGGTAACTGCTAAGCTTCAATTTTTGGATCACTAGAGGCCATAGGGATGGGATGAACATTATAGCTTGGTGAGTGACAAAGGGACCCAAAAGGGTTCGTGGATATAGGCTGATTATTCACTATAGGATGGATAGGGGTGATGATAGGCACCTTCGGCACTATAACCAATGTGGTTGAAGGTGTCCAAGGGGTATCGTTAACTATAGTAGGTATGTGAGTTGAAGGACTCCCAATATCTTTCTGACTCGATTCAGTACTCATACTTGTATGATCACAAGTCTGATAAGTGGAGGTTTGTGTACCATGTTTGATAACTTTACACATTTTAGAAGGAAAAGACTCAAAATGTGGTGGTAAATGTAACAAGCGGCGAGATCTATGGAAAAGTTGATCTGGCTCCATGATGACTCAAGACTCGAGATATAAAAAAAACAAATTCTAAGGCCAACTAGTAATCAAAGAGCACACCAAAATAAAACAAAAAGGCCAATATGCACAGAAACATGATAAAGTGGCTAAAAGGGGCCTCCCTCCCTAAAGTAGGTATGCCTCACCCAAGAGGAGCCGGATACTCCCTATTAAATATCGAAGGTATCAGAATTAGTTATAAGGGTCCTTCTGGGATTAAAAAATAGTTGGTCATATCCCATCAGAGAGGTAATCCTCCATAAAGGTTGTGTGATGTTTGACCCTTATCTGACCCAGGGTACCTATAGCATAACCTCTGCAAGTAACCTATGTGGTACCTATTTCTAGAAACTAAGAAACCACAATATAACCAATGCACAGGCGAATAGTTGTAAGTCAGGTCTACCGTATGGGTAGGGTAACAAATCCTAAAACCTCGAAAGCACCGCCTCTGATAGAGGTAAAGGTACTATCAATATCCCCATATATGAATAGATCCCAAGAAATATATATGACACTAAGAAGGTATTGGGGGGATATCAACTCAACCAACCTCACATGACCTTGTGGTTAACTCTGATGTAAGCGAAGCCTCCTGATGTCATCAATTATATAATGGATTTCACCACTCCCTTAGTCAGAAACATATGTTTATTTAATAGCCTTGGAGAAGTTTACTCACAAAATCCTATTCCAAGTCTCTAAATCCTAAGCTAGTTTGTGCACCCTAGAAAATAAATCATTTCTAATCAATTTTAAATTACCAGTGTTGCTTTTAGTGGCCTTGCTTACTCAAAAAGGGTGAGGTCGTGAAACTAATGATGTTATGACTCAGCAAGTAAAATAAATGAATATGAATAAAATGCAAAGTCCTAACTTCAACTCCCAATAAATGATAATCTTTTCAAAATGAAATTTTCAATTCAGTTCTGCAATTCCAAATAAGATGCAATATTTCTATACATGTACTAATATCAATGATAAGGACCCAAAATATCAAATGCCAACAATGTAAAATGCCTAATATTTTTGTATTTTAAATATAAAAGAATGAAAATGCAAGGACTGAACAATAGCTTGATACAAAAATTATATTGTATGGAAACAGAGACAAACCAAGTAGGATATCAAGAAGCAAACACCCAGACCAAGATGCAAGGACAATCAAATGAAAATGATGATGAGAAAGGCACCGCCCAAAAATTCAACCAAAGAAAGGTTTCCTATCATTCCACAGACACTTAACAGTCATAACAAAGATCCAAGAAGACTCAACAACCATCAAAACTTACCCAACAAACATCAAACCCAACAACCAAGCAAAAAAGGATGATGTACGTGACTATTCAGGGGAAAAACACATATAGACACCTCTTGAAGAAGGAAAGCACGCGTATGTACGTGACTGTTAGGTAAAAACCTGTGTATATGTGTTCAAACACAACTAGGATAAGGAGAAGGATAAGAAACTCAGACTCAAAATGAACAGAGGTTGTCAACCAGTCATACGACAAGAAAATCAATATAAACAAGAGCAAAAAAGGAGAAAAACACTATGAATCCTGTAAAGAAGATTCTATCCCCAGTATGGTCGTTAATTATGTTATGAGGAAAATCTCTCTATGGTCAGGGGTAAACCACAAAAAATAGAAATGACTGTACAAATCAACTTTAATCTCAGGTATGCTATATAAACAAATATTCTAACGAGACAAGATAAATATCCTACCTCATTCAGACGTTTGATGAAGTCCACCATTGAGCACTTGACTCGAAGCAATATACCTGCAACTTGTCCTCAACAACTAAGAAACTCAAGAATATGGTGATAATATATAATGTTATCACATTCAATAGCATAATCCATCAAAATTCATAACAAATATTCCCATGGAATAACAATTCAAATATTTGCAAGATATTAATTGGACAAGAAAAGAATATTTCTATTAAAATGTAATCACCAGAAGTTAATGAATTACAAGCTTCCATGTCCGCATGGTTTAGAACTGAGAAAATAAGTCCCTTCCAGCTGGGCCTCCACCACTTCAATCCTCCACCAATGGAAATCTCATATAAGAGAGAAAATGAGGTTCTCAATCATGTAGGGAAGAGCTTGGGGACTGAACCATGTGTTCAGACTTAAAATGATAAAGGGATGTAGACTCAATACGAAGTAAAACATTTCTCCAGAGTAACTTTTCTCTCAAAGTTGAATTCTTCTCTTCTTTTCCATAGCTTGTATTTGGCCCATTTATAGCCTTCAAGTGGAACTGAAGGTCCGAGTCAGAACATTTCCAGTATATGGAAGGTCAAGGATCATGGATCTCATGACGTGACATGGAAACCCAACACCATTTTTTTATTTTGGACACAAAACCTGATGTACACGGGTTGTAGTGGTGAAACCTACATATAAGCATGTTGTATAATAGGTAGGGTGTGTATATGTGGAAAAATATTGTTTTTCTCTAGGATTTGCAAAAAGGGGCTTCAAGTCTGCATAGGGAAATGGAAAAAGGCCTTCTGAGCAAATTTGCATAGGGTGAGGAAAATCTTGCTATAACAAAAAGTGTTATTCTTGGAGGCATGGGAACCAACTACCAGATGTGGCTACTCATCAATGAATGATACTCCTCCTGCATAGCTACATCCCACTTAGGATTTCCAGATAACTCTTGAAAATACTAAGGATATGTAGATATTTTCATGTAGCAATGGATGGACAATAGAGGTTCTATAGTAGTGATTTCCTATGGACCACATTGGAACTTAGAGCTTGTCCTTATTATATCTGTTGGATCCCTAATTATATCACATACTACCTTAATAGTTTTCCTTTCCCAATGTGGTCTCACTATAGGATCCATAAAAACCTTTGAATTAGCATCAACAATGTCTTCCACTTCACCATCTTCTGCAACATCATCTGAGGTGATGGAGGAAGCATCAATGTCGACATAAATCAAATCTTCATGATTTGTAGCAACACAATTTGTACTCATTGGATTAGTAGTAGCAACTACATGTGATCTATAAAAAAATTTGGATTTTCAACATTTTATTTTCTTAGTAAAATTTGAATATCCCTCTTCAAACTTGACACTTATTTCAATGAAAAATTGTTTTGTGACTAGGTTTAGAAACTTGTTGTTATGCACTTGGCTATGCGATATTAAGAAGAAACAAGAATATAACGGAAATTACCAACAAAAAAATATAATGTAGAGAATAACAAACCAAAATGATACCTTTATTGAAATGGGAGCAATGTTCACTTGCCTCTTCGAGGGGGAAGCCTCCAATAGAGCATAACTCTATTACAATAATTCGCAAGACAAAGATTTATCATGCCTCCTACTCTTATTTATACTAATAGTATCTTTTAAAAAACATTTTAGATGAATATCTTTCTTGAGGTAGAAGCTTCTGTTAGGTCTTCTTACATTGACTTGTTCATATTTATAAATAGGCCTTATTAACTAATGTCGGCCTTTATTACATGGAAACTATATTATTGTATCTATGGGAGGGGTTAGGAAGGTTAGGTCGCTAAAATTCCCTTCCCCTTAAAAAGAGCCTTGTGCTCAAGTCTTAAGATGAGGAAATGTTTGTAGAATAGTAGTCAACTCCCAGGTGGCATCTTCTGGTGGAGTATCCTTCCATTGAACTAACACTTCCTGGATGGTACGATGATGAAGACGATTCTCTCGTTGGTCCAATATGGCTTGGGGTTGCAACCAAATGGAACCTTCTTCATCCAAATATTGTATATTGGTATGAGCACAACACTTGGTGCCAATAAATTTCTTAAGGTTGGAGACATGAAAAACAAGGTGTAACTTGGATTTGTTGGGAAAAGATAATTGATAAGCCACAGGTCCCACATGTTTCAGAATAGTATAAGGACCATAAAATTTGGGGTCCAGTTTCTAAGACTATTAAGATTTCAAGGAAGTATTCTTGTATGGTTGTAGATGGAGAAACACTTGGTCCCCTTCAGCAAATTGGCATTTAGAATGGCATTGATCTTCTTGTTTATTCATGCGGTTCTAAGTCATGACCAAATTTTCTTTGAGAGTATGTGTTAGCACTTGGTAAATTTCCTAGAGGTTGAAAAGAAGAAATATACAAAGGTAACTTTATCCAACCACTTTTAAAGTTGGGATCTCTCTATATGATATAGCTTTGTTTTTAATTCAGATATTAGGCTAGGTAAAGAAACTGTAGGTTTTGTTGTCAAAGAGTTTGTAAATTGGTTGAGACAGTCTACACATCCATTGGGCTATGGGGTCTGCATTTAATTAAATATGAGATACAACCAGAAACGCCAAAAAAAGACTTTCACAGGGCAAGATAATATACTCACTGGATCTTTTAGTAATTTAAATGATGGACAGAAGAAAAGATAAGAAAAATAACTTCAACTAACAAGCAGTTAAGAATTTCTTAATCGAAGATATCAAAGGATAAACATTAAAATCTTTAGAATCAGAAACAGGGTATCAAAGATAAATCCTACAACATTACGTTACTCTTAAATATTAGTTCCATAAAACAAAATGATTACAGAGAAAGAAAAACATTCAACTTAGAAAATCAACATCACCAGTGAACACACGCAAGAATCTTGTAAAAGTGCCTCCTCTTTATTAATGGCAGATCTCTTCAAAAATAGTACAGTTTGATAGAGATAGGGTGTGCGAATCAACAACCCCCAATACTTCGAAAGCCGAAGTATTTATAATTTCAAAATACAAACGTTCCTATCATAACTGATCAGGACATGCTCATTCTATTTTTAGTCTAACTACTTTAACTAATCAAAACTGCTTGATGACTGGGTACAACTGCATGCGGAATTTCTGGGGTAGGCCGTTGGCGAGGTTCCTTCACAACCTCTTCTGACTAGACATGTGACTGGATTGGGACATCTCATCTGTTAATCTAGTAAATCACAAAGTTCATCCCATTTGAGATGACTTGGCACTGTGACTTTGAGTAGTCTCTGATACACTTCATCCATGTCTGTATACTTAGCGAATGTGGGCTTAATGAGGAATATGTATTGAATCTTGTGTTGGATACTAATGTCCAACTACAGGGCATCCATGAATGATTTGCCAGTGATGCTCCCTTGTATGCCTGCAAACTTCGAACTGTCCTTAGAAACTTCAGCCAGTCTCTTCTTGTAATCGGGGAGTGTCGTTAGTTTTTCATTAATGACCTTCAGACCAGGTAAGCCTTTCTTTTGGAGAGCATCAATCTTATTGAAGAAATTTTGTACTCCTTGGTCCATGACCTGAACCTTCTCTTCAAGCGGAAGCATTAGACTTCTCTTGGTTAAAACCCTTTTTACTTCAAGTATAGTCTCTGTTCTGTCCTCGATATTTAGTTCTTCTAGTTCTTCTCTAGTCTTGCAATTCAGGAACCTGATGATCTCATTTGCTTTTGTTGGCATGTCTCCCAGTTCCACTCTGATTTTCTCAACGGCCTGTTTGCTCCTCTGTAGAAACTCATTCTGTTCAAACATGATTTGGATCATGGGCCAGATTTCATTTATGGACTTGGTGATGTCTGTCCATACATTCTCTTTGACCTCAGCCAAAGTCTTTCCTGCCATTGTTTTCTTTTGGAGCTGCTGTAACTCTTTCCTGAGATGCTCAGTTACCTTCTTTTCTTTGGATAGGCTTGTCTGGAAGGAAGTTTTGAGCTCTTGGAGGTTCTCAACTTCTTTCTTAAGTCTACTAATTTCTGTCTCTTGTAGTTTCATCTTCTCCATGGATTTGGCAAGGTCTGTTGTCCCTTCTGGTAGTGACATTGGTGTTGCTGATGGGATTGTTGTCACTGCTGTTGTGCTTGCTCCTGAGATAGGAATGCACTCAATGGAATGAATTCCATTGGTTTCATATGCTCTTTCTCCTTTAGTAATCTCTCCATCTCAGCCTCCATCTCTTTGAGCTGATCATTCTGCTCCATGAGCATCTTTAGCATTTCATCTTTCTCACCTTCCTTCTCTGTTATCTCCTTCGCCTGTGAGTCTTCTGTAGGTGGGAGTTTTAGCTGTTTCCTCAAAGAGGTGATATCTGCATTTTTCTTCTTTATCATCTCTTTTGTTTCTTTGACATTCACAGGATCATAGCTGATCTTGAGGACCAGCTCCTCCAATGTCTTGATTCTGTTGTATTTTGCGAAGGATGATATTTTCTCCAGCTTGAGTTGTGTCTGAGCATTGTTCAATGATACCTGAAATTTTGCTGCAGAAGCTGAAGCATGTGCCAATGTGTGAAAAACCATATCTCCTGTTTGTTTGTGCAGATCCATCTAATCTACTGGATGCACGTTCTTCTCCTGGAATTCGAAGGTGGCCCTCTTGTAGTCTGAGATCACCTTGGGATCCGGTACCTGGGCCTAGAGGTAGGCCATGTGCATTCTTCCCTTTTCTGTGTCAAATGACGACAACATCCTGTGTTGCACAGTTGACGACTGCTTCTGAAATTGGGCGTAAGTACTACTGGTGAGGGTTTGGTTCTTTTTCTTGATCAATTCGTACTTCTCGAAGATGCCCAACTTGGGCCCAGTATTGCTTGGCTAAGTATCCAGGGGAGAATCAATGGATTTCTTCGGTATTGTTGTTGTGATCGCCTTATGCTGGCTTGAACCAAAGGGTGGAATGACTGGCTTGATCATTGTGGTAGTTACTATGGTAGGTGGGACTTCTTGTTCTACTGTCGTGCCAGGCGTTGAAATTGTCTTTGGCCTCTTGGTGTGCATCTGGAACTCTTCTGATGACACCTTTGTTACAGGTGGAGACGACTCTTGTCGAGGCCTTTTTTCCTTAGGGACCTGAGGTCTAGTAGTGGGTGGAACACTCGTCAAGGGAACCTGTTGTTCCACTTCAACTTGCTATTCCATTTCGACTAAGGTGTCAGGCACCCATACTGTCTGATTTGCAAACTTTTCAATATCGGGCTTGGACTCATGCACATACGGGATATTCTTATTTCTCACCTGCATTTCTAAAATGATCCCACATGGATCATAGTGACATGGGAAGCTTAAGAAAAACTTCATCTCTCTCAGCATCCGGTCCGCTTCTTCTCCGGCACCACGACTGTTGTAGATAAAAGAACCTATCTGCCCCTTAATGCGCAACTGTTGCTTTTTCTTCAATGAGACAAAATGAATGTCGTCTGAATTCATAATTTGTCTAATATACTCTAATGCAAACATTCTTACCGACACGTACTTTGGAAGCTTTTAGGGTGCCAACTCACACCCGAAAACTCTGACTTCGGTGTGGTTATGATACAAGTACCAGTCTCTTGTCTTTGCATTGTCCGAGAGATGTAGAATTCTCTGGACCTCATCATTTATTCGTGGCTCAGGCCTGCCAATCAACATGCTTACCACCGGGTGATAGAAAAGATCAATGAAAACCTTGAAGCTATACTCTGTGGAGTTATGCTTCAGAAGAGAATTCCATGCTGTGACTGGTTGGGGCCTTCCGTCTGCGTCCATCTTCTACATGGAGAAACTGAATTTATCTGCTTGAAAGTAAACGAAYAGGTACGCCAGTATAGAAGAATATCTGAACATGCCCTCTGTGCCAAAATTCACGAAMTGTTCATGAATATTATTGGCCAAGAAGGTGTTGTAGTTGAACTGCGTGTTGGGATTTTCATCATTTGAGAAAATGGATAGAAAACCCAGGATGGGCTCATCTACCCATTGGTCAAAATAGTAACCTAGCAGGGCACAAAGGGAGGAAATGATTTGGTTTCCCTTGGTGGAGAACATGGATGACGGGTAAGGGGGATTTGTGGAAGGGAATTGAGTGGAAGTGGGGAGGAAAAGTTCGAATATCTGAGCTCTCTGGGGAAAGGTCATTTTCTGATATAACTCAGTGAGGATTTCTAAATTGAAGGGGGATGCAGATTCAGCATGGGGAATTTTCATCATCTGGTCTATGTCTTCAGCAGTGATGAGAAACAGGGTGCCTCCGGATGAGGATACAACGGCTCGTTGTTCAGGAATATAGTGGGATTTTCATTTCAGCACGAATTCGAGAAAGTGATGTATCTGGGGGGAAAAGGTACAGGGGAAAATTGGACTCCCAGAGTCCAATTTCATCGCTCTGATCCAAGAACACCTCCCGGAGCCATGACTGGAGGTCTGAAAAGTTGAAGTCGCAAATGGTATCTACAATAAATCCATCTTTATCAACCAATGGGATTTTTTCCAGGTCGACAGGAGGAGGAAGAAAAGGATTCTCTTCTCCTTCTGCTGGTCTTGGATTTGGCGCCATCTCTGCAACAGTACCTGCAATAAACAATATGTTAGTGGGGTATATTGACTGTGGATGAAGGTGACGGGAAAGCAATGGAGGAATAATAGGTAATTTTTTTGGCGTGATGGACGAATAACGAATGAAAGGGGCATAACGGTAGTTTTATTCAAAACTGGGGTCGGTTGGACGCGGGAGACAGGTCAGCAGGATAACGGGTATGTTATCCTATAATAAATGGACAACGGGCCACTTGGGGGTGAGATGGCAAGTGATGGTGACCCAATCATACGGACGAATGACGTGGAGGCCAGGGATTGGAGGTAAAGGTCGCAAAAGGGGGCCGGTCATGAGTGAAAAGGGAAAGGGATTGACAGCATGGACTGACAACAGTTATGGGATGGGACATAACTTGGTAACAAGCGGAACAAGTGGGAGATGATGTCCATGAGTGATGAGGGATGTCTTATGGCAGACAGGGATATGACTTCTAGACCAATAGGATAATGCCACATGTGACAAGGGACCCGCCGTAGGAAAGTAACAATTCCGGACACCCCCCTTTTGGTTAAAAGCAGAACATCAAGGGGAGTCCGGAAAACTTTTTAGACCATTGATCTGCGCACCTGTTTCTAGGCCGTTGATCTTAGCGTGCTCTTTAATACTCATTCCGGACCCCCCCCCTTCCATTAAAGTTAGAACGGACGGGGGGGGTCCAGAATCCATTGTGAACCGTTGATTTAAGCACCCTTCCTTGGGCCGTCCAGATGTGTGCCAATGTTATTACCGATTCCGGACCCCCCCGGTTAAAAGTAGAACGGTCAGGGGGGTCTGAAATGCTCTGTTCACCGTAGATCTGGGCACCACGATCTGGATTGTTGAAAAGTTCATGGAGCATACACCAGGAGCGGAGAAAAATGTGTTGGGAAACTTAGGATAAGTGCATTTTTTGGGTTTTTCCCAATCTTTTCACATAGACACCACCAAGGGGACTTCGTCTAAACTATTCTTAGGCAATGGAGACATGGTGTAGCATTTTCATCAATCTGGTTTCATGGGTGGTGAAGCAAATGAAGCAACTAACCTACATGATAACCTATCTTCCTAGGACTATTAACCCAGATTAAACTGTTGGGTTAAGAAATTACTCTACCTAAGGGCTATCTGACCAGGATTAGACAGTCTAGTCAGATTTATTCACTAATCTAACCCAAGGGATATCTGACCAGGATTAGGCAGTCTGGTCAGATTTATTCATTAATCTATCCTAAGGGCTATCTGACCAGGATTAGGGAGTCTAGTCAGATTTATTCACTAACCTATCAACATTAAATTTAAAAAGAACTTGGCCATGCTTGAAAGGTATGGCCAAGTTACTATTATTGCATGGGGCTTTTTCTTTTAATTCTTTTATGCCCTCTTTTCTTTTTCTTTTCTTTTTTCTTCTTTTTCTTTTCTTTTCTCCAAATTATTTGCAGAATGAAAAATCATTTGTCAATAAAATACTAGAGATAGATAATATCCAAGTCATCAGTTGATTCCCATAATTTATGGGGTGATAACAGTATGGAGAATGGTCATGTGAGCTATAAGATTACGGTCAACCTCCTGAATCTTGGAGATGCCTAGAATGTATGGGAGAAATGATGCTGGATTATATCTATAGACTACTTCAAAGGGATTCATGTGAGTAGCCATATGGTAAGAAGTGTTGTACCACCATTCATCTAAGTGTAACCACTGAACCCACTCATGTTGTCGATCAGATGCAAAACACCTCAAATATGTTTCTAGACACTTGTTGACCACTTCCATTTGGATATCCATATGGGGATGATAGGTTGTACTAAGTTGCAATTGGGTTCCCTGGAGCTTGAATAATTATTGATAGAATCTACTAGTAAAATTTGGATCATGATTAGAAATAATAGAATGAGGCAATCCATGTAATT
The DNA here is from genome assembly GCA_000966675.3 of Picea glauca. Lineage (NCBI taxonomy): Eukaryota > Viridiplantae > Streptophyta > Pinopsida > Pinales > Pinaceae > Picea > Picea glauca. Next base: position 304,816 of record JZKD02S1971901.1, read on the forward strand.
TGAAGATATTATCCAAAAAAAATTGAGCCATTATAGATTTTGTGAATGGGTGTTGAAGAGAACATAAATCAACATATTTGGAGAGATGATACACTACCACCATGATGAATAACTTATTTCTTGATTTGGGTAAGACCACAATGAAATCTGTAGAAATATCCTTCCAAATAGTAGGTGGAATCACAAGCGGTTGGAGTGTGCCAGGGGTTTTGATAGTCTCTCCCTTATTGCATTGACATATGTCACATTCTTCCACAAAGGTGTGAATGTCTTGTTTCATACCACCCCAGAAAAAAGAGTGTTTGACCCATTCATAAGTTTTGGTAAAAATAGAATGCCCTACAGTAGGAGAAGCATGAAACTCAGAGAGAACCTTGGATTTAAGGGTCGATTGTTTGATTAAATATAGAAAACCTTTATAGAGAAACTCTTCATTGTTCCAAGAGTACCTTGGAGCATATTGGGGATCCTGTTGCATTTTTTGGATGAGGCTGGATATTTCAGGATCATTAAACCATTCCTGGAAAACATCCTGAATCCATTCTGTGAAAATGAATGAGAGGGAGAAGAGGGATCATTCTTCTTCATATTTTCTGGAAAGAGCACCAGCCACCACATTTTCTTTACCCTTTTTGTAAATTATCTCATAATCATATCCAAACAACTTGGTCACCAATTTTTTTTCTCTGGTGATGAAATGTGTTGTTCCAGGAAGTACTTGAGGCTTTTATGGTTTGTTTTAATTTGGAATCATTGTCCCAATGGATAAGGGTGTCATAGATCCACTACATGCAAAATAGCCATCATTTATTTTTCATAGATCGATTGTCCCAAATGTCGCTATGAAAACTATTTACTGGTAAAAGAAAAAGGGCGTCCATCTTGCATGAGGATTTCCCCAATTCCTCTCCCTGATACATCACATTCCAAAACAAAGGTCTTGGTGAAATCAGGTAGGGCCAATACAGGAGTAGTGCAAATAGCTTCCTTCAAGGATTGGAAGGATTGGTCTATTGTTGGAGTCCAACTGAAGGCATTATTTTTAAGGATATTTGTTAGGGGGACCACAATTTTTCACAATTTTGAACAAAATTGTGATAATATCCCATTAAACCTAGGAAACCACACAAAATTTTAAGAGTTTTAGGGTGAGGCCAATTCTACATAGCTTCAATTTTTTTAGGATCCACCCTTACACCATCCTTTCCAACAATATGACCCAGGTACTCAACTTTAGAGATTCCAAAGAACATTTATACTGTTTGAGGAAATGTTTGTGCTTGTACAAGATATGGAGAACCTGATCTACATGGGTGAGATAGGATGGCCACGTTTTACTATAGATGAGAATATCATCAAAGAAAACTAACACAAAGTGACGGAGGAAAGGAAGAAATACATGATTCGTGATACTTTGAAAAGTGGAGAGGGAATTACAGAGACCAAAGGGAATGACCAAGAACTGATAGTGACCCTCATGAGTGAAATTTTTTGTCTTGGGTATGTCTTCCTCTTTCATACGTATCTCGTGGTAGCCAGAACGAAGGTTGAGTTTGGTAAAGTATTGAGCCCCATTGATTTCATCGAGAAAGTCATCTATGACGAGAATGGGGAATTTGTCCTTGATGGTAAGTTTGTTGAGGGAATGAAAATCAGGATACATGCGCCAAGTGCCTTCCTTGTTGAGGACCATGAAAATAGGGGAAGAATAGGGGTTGGTACTAGGAAGGATAACACCCCCTTCTAACAATTTGTGGACAATTTTCTCAATTTCATTTTTTTGAGAAAAAATATGATGATAAGGGAGAACATTGGGAGGAATACTTTATGGTATTAAAGGAATGGAATGATCATGGTCACCGCAGGAGTGGGGAATTCCTTGTGGGGTTTGTAAAATAGTGTGATCACGTGAAATGACAACTTGAAGGGCGGGGTTTACCGAGGGTGTCTCAACTGCTTGAATGGAACGGAGTTGGGAAATGATGCCAGAATGACCTTTTTTGGGTAACCTTTCCATGTAGTTGAAACTGATGATCTCCAAATATCCTACAGTAATGCCTTGGAATTTATACTATTGTCCTTGCTATTGGAATTTCATGGTTAAATCCTTAAAATACATGAGTATGGGTCCTATGGCGTGTAACCATTTTTCACCAAGCACAATGTCACAACCACCCATGTCAATAGAAAACATGTGAGATTTCAGGTTATATTGACCAATTTGTAAGCACACATTTTCACAATACCCTAAACATTTCATGGAACTACCATTGGAAAACATGATTTGAAATTTTTTTACAACGTAGATATAACAATTGACTTCTTGGGAAAGGAAATAATGAATGAAATTATGAGTGTTTCCACTGTTAACTAGGATGATGAATTTCATGTGCTTAATGTAACCAATCAATTTGAGGGTTTCAAGAGTAGAAAAACTAGTGAGAGCATGTAGCGAAATCATTGGTTCAACTTTGGGAGGATCATAGGGTAGTGTAATATCATCGATTGGGGGTAGCGCTTCTTCAGGTGAAACCTGAACATATTCATAAGAAACATCCTCGAAAATGGCCATAAATTTTTTATGTTCTTTATAGTTTATCCATGGAAAGTATTTATTATCACAATTATGCAAAAGACCTTTGAGTTGGAGTTCAACCATTTATGTCTATGCTAACTTGTGGATCTTGAGAGGAGTGGCCTAAATGGAAAGGGTGTTGGGTTTATATTGGGGGAAAGAAGTGGGATTTCTGCTCTGGGCCAAGATGACTTGTTGTGCCTCCTTGGCACACTTAGTGGCTTCCAACCAATTATGAGGGTGATCCATGATGACCTGGGCATGAATTTCATCCTTGAGGCCACTGATACAAAATTCCCTAAAGAAAGTGAATGTAATTCCCTCCATTTGGAAATCCAAGTGCTTACAGGAAGCAATAAAATCTTCCACTATTCTAGATTGTTTCAACTTGGTCAGATGTCCTAAATGGTGGGATTTCGTGTCAAAGTGTTCATAAAACTCTGCAACAAACTGTGACCAAGCAACATACCCTTGGTGTGCATCGCAACACCATTTCCACCATTTACATATTTCTAAATCCAAATAGATAATTCCATAACGAATATTGGTTAACTCATAAATGATAAAATGCAAGGAGAAATAATGTTTCATTTGAGTAACCCAATTTTATAGAAATATTTTCCTCACCCTATGAAACCTTGCACAGAGGGCCTTTTTCCATTTCCCTATGCATACTTTTTATCCCTTTTTGCAAATACAACTGTGGATTGAGTTGGTAGAGGCCCAACTGGAAGGAACTTAGTTTCTTGGTTTTGAACCGTGGCAACACAGAAGTCTGTAACTTTTTCACTTTTGTTGATCGTATATTAACTATAAGGGACTCTCGGTCCTATGGAAAAAATCTCTGCATGGGAACCAAATGAAGCAGAGGATATAAATAGGGCACCCATGTTTGGCAAGTCTCTACCACTTGATAATGACACGTCTTATAGTAGCTGGAAGGTTTTGTGTCGCAACAAATGGGTTCGTACCTAAGGAATATAAGTGACAATTATAGGAAAATGAAAAAGTGCATGGTGGAATGGATACATATCCTATATGTTGGGTAGTGACAATACCTGCCCGTGGTTATGAATGGTCAACATAACATTGAAATCCACAAGACTACCTGGTGAAAACTACAAAAACCAACTCAATCCATGACTGTATTAGTGGAGACCCAACTGGAAGGAACTTAGTTTCTCGGTTCCGAACCGTTCCAACACAGAAGTTTGTAACTTTTTCACTTTTGTTGATCATATATTAAAAGAAATACTATTTTCCTGTCCAATTGATATATTGCAGATATTTGAATTATTATTCCATGGGCGTATTTGTTATGTATACTAATGGATTATGCTATTGAATTTGCTAACATCATATATTATCACCTTATTCTTTCTTTGCTTGGTTGTTGAGGACTAGTTGCAGGTATATTGATTTGGGTCAAGTGCTCAATGGTGAACTTCAACGAACATTTGGATGAGGTAGGCCTTTTATCTTGTCTCACTAGCATATTTGTTTATATAGAATACTTGATAATAGAGTTGATTTCTGAAGTCATTTTCATCTTTTGTGGTTTACCCTAGCCATAGAGATATTTTCCTCATAAGACCCAGGCTTGTGGATCCCATCCATCAAATTTGTTGACCTCTACTCTGGGGAGATGGGGGTCACAAGGTAGGGAGTTGGAATGAGAGTGTAGAGGCCGATTGGAGTCAACACCTTCAATATAGAGAGGTGGGTCAAAGGAGGAAGGACCCTGGAATTTTTTCATGAATTCATTGAGAGAGGAATGGACTTCAACAATTTGGCTACTGAGCTGGGCTTGGATGTGGTCCATTTTTTCATGAATGGCGATAATTTCCCTAAATCAATGTGAACAAGTTCAAGGATAATTGAGGCTCTCCACTCATGTCATTTGTAAAATTTATCTTCAGGATGTTTTCCAAGTATGTATCCATAGAAAACACGATCATATAACTAAACTTTTGGCATCCCTATCACCATACCTTGCTTGCTAAGTTGTTGCAAGTAGTGGTAGTTTAAGAGACCAAAATTTTCATGCCACAATATGCTTACCTCTTCATAATGAGTGAGAAGTATTATAGATGGAGATTTAGGAATTTGGAGAAGAGGTACAACTTGGACCCATGATCAACTTTCCCAACAATCAATGTAGCTCCATTCACAATTTTAGATATGACCACAAATATTGGGGTAAAGTCAACTGATTTTCCTAAACCAGAATGAGTTATTGATAAATGAAAATCATATTTGTAGAGAGTGATGGTACACAAAGGACACTTTGGAATGTCCCATCAACCACCTCAATCGATCCTTTTCCACATACCTCAATAGGTGTACTATCCTCCATCATAATAATCTGTGTGGTATAGGGATCCAAAAATGCAAAATCACCCAAGTCAAGTACCCATGAGAAGGTTGAGAAGCAATTTCTAAAATATATTGAGCTTGCTCATTTCCTCTCCCTTTTCCTTCTTGTGCCTTTGAATATTGCTCAATTGATGAATTCTTCTTAACAAAATCAGGTACAATGATATTATTTTTCACAAGAATATAATCCATTTGATATATTTGCTTCTTCATGCATGAATGTTCATCATGGTCGGGATTGTTACAATAGGCACATTTGACCTTTTCATTATTAGGATTTCATACTTTTGAATGAAGGGTCTCAATATTATATCTTGATTTCTATTTTTCTATGCTCTATTTTTTCTACATGCTGCTATTAAATTCCCTTGAGTCCTTAGTGCCCTAATGTTAGAAAAATAGGGTCACAAAGCAATAAAATAAAAACAAATGTGGAAATAAAACATAGAAGATACATAATACAATAAAGACATAGATATACATGGTTCACCCAGTGTGGGCTATGCCCACCATAGAAATTTCCAGTTCCTTCCTTTTTATTATCCAACAAATGAAGGGATACCACCTACAACACACCCATTGTAACTGCCTCTTCTTTCTCTCACAATATCCTCTTTCAGAATACAATATTTGCAATAATGCATAGCCACAATACATTTCCCTCATAAAATAGGGTTACCTTCTACGGAACAAAAACCCTAACATAACTTCTACCGTCATATCTGCAACCTTATAATGAACGGTCCATATTTACTATGAAATTACAATATGCATTTACAAGGAAATTTTTCCTTTGGGGGATTCGCCCCCAAGCCCCCATCGGGGAAAACTATCCCTTGAACCCTCGTCGAGGGCTCGCTTTCCCTCGAACCCCCTAGTTGAGGAAATGAGCCCCCTAGAACCCCCAGGGGGGAAATCCCCCATTACAATCCCCCCTGTGTGGAGGGGTGTACAAACTCATGGGGTATACACATGGCTAAAAACAAAGACCTATGAAATAGGAAGATAATCAGGCTCCACAACCAACACCTAATTTGCAAAAAGGCATGAGCCTTTGAAGTCTTCAATGTTCCCATCCTAACAAGTTTGTCTTGCTCCATTGTCAATTTTGCAACAAAGTTGTCAATATTTGGCAAGAATGGACAAAACAATTTGTTCATCCTCCTTGTCAATTCCACATGACTTGAGTTGCAATCTTAGTGATTTGATCTTGGTGAATAAATATTGGATTATGTCAAAGTTTCTAGTGATCAAACTAATGAGCTCGTTTTCCATATTATGGCCCCTTAACACATCCTGCTTCCCAAAAAACCATTCTAGTGTGTTCTGGATTTCATTTGGTATTTTTTTAGATTTAGTGTGAAATATTAGGTTAGAAGATATAGGGAGATAGAGCAATCCATATGCTTCATCAAATTGATTAAACCATTTAGGTTTTTCAACATCAACTATGGGTTCAACCTCGATTCCTATAGTGATTCTATATAGGCCTTTACTCCCCAAGAAATTAATTACTTTTGACTTCCATTCATAGTAGTTGAAAGGTGTATGAAGGGTTACTTAAGACTAATACATTGTTCTAGGGTGAGTTCATAACAAATTTGAGTGGAATTGATGTATTTTTCATATTCAAATAATTTTTAGTAAGATGTTATAGGAAATCCATAGTAGTTTGATGTAGGACCATTTTTTGAATGTTTCTGGAGAAGCACTATGTAGCAAACTTTGAGCTACACTTTGGAAATTAAAGGGCATCTTCAGTACTTCTAGATTTGTTGAAAATCATGCCTATAATGAATATTGATTTTGAGAAGCACTTTTAACACTTTGAAATTGCTATAGATCATGGAGGTAAATAAAAATCATTTTTTTCTTCTAGAACATGGCATTTTGTAGATCGCTTGAAGAGTGTTTTCAATACCATGATCTATTACAGGTAGACTGTTGGAATATGGTCAGTCCTATTGAGAAGAACTATGCCAGTGTTGTGAAGGATTCACTCTAGTTGAGGAAGCAATATATTTTATGACCTCCATGTGGTGCATACTGGATGAGATGAGTGCAATGAGCCCCCCTAGAATATGATTTTCTCAACAAATTAAACATGTACTTAAATCATTTTAATCTTTGATACCATATAGAATTCAAACACTAAGCCACCCAAGATGTAGAGTCTAATGGAGAAGAAATGAAAATCAAGGAGAAGAAAACAATCTATATAAGGTATTCATTAATAAACTAAATCATTTCATCTAAGAATGAAGGGTGAAGCACTACAAAATGTAATACCCTAATGGAGTCAAGATTCAAGAAAGAGGGTCGCGTAATGGCATGTCACATATCTGACCTAAAATCAAGGAAACAAAAATAACTAAGTGAAGCTTAATTGCTACAACTGCAAGAAATCACCTAAACTAAAGGAAACAATAGTGATTTGGCAAGTAGTGTGCTAGACCAACAAGGAACAACATATTACACCAACACATAGTCCCTAGCGCCTTGTAAGTGTTGATACTGAGAGGGGGGTGAATCAATATCAAGTACAATTTAAAAAACTTTTTAAACTTATACTTAAACCATTCAATTATATCTAGTGAGCAATGAACAATAGTATAAGAGCTACACCAATACACGACAATACACCATGCACAATATATGAGAAATAATCAATAGTTTTTGTTCAAGGGAAGTAATGACTTCCAAAGGTAGCTACAGCTTCCAAATGTAAAGGGAGGGATAA
>JZKD02S1971901.1:315984-333986 GCA_000966675.3 Picea glauca
TTTTATATGCATGTGCATTTTCCTTCATGTCCAAATACCTTTATGAATCTTGCGGTCCAAAACCCATGACTAGGGTTGACATCAATGACAACAATCAATCTTCCAACAGTAAGTTCCTAAATATACTCATGACTACTATCTAGTGATCTCTCCTTCTCTTTGTACCTACTTAAAATTCATGTTGCATGTACAATATCTGGTATTGTCCACACCATTGCATACATAAGGCTACCAACCACACTAGCATATGTCACTTTTTCCATCTTCTCTTCCTCTTATTTTCTCTTACGACTCGTCTTAGTTGAAAAACTCACTTCCACTTGAGATGAGTGCAAGCCATTTTACATTTATCCATCTTAAAGAGCTCAAGTATGTTTTCCACATTATTTATTTGGATAATATATAGTTTCTTGTTTTGGAAATATCTCTTCATCTCAATCCAAAACAATACGAGAACTCACTTAAGTATTTTATGCCAAACGTATGTGACAACTAGGACTTAGTCTCCTTGACTAGCTTCTTACAATCAATAATTGAAATGATATCTTTAACGTATAATACCAAAATAGTAAATTTGTTACCTTCTTGTTTAAATTAAACACAATGGTACACTTCACTTCTTACAAACCCATTTCCCACAACATATTTTTCAAACCATTAGAACCATTTGCTTAAGGATTACTTCAAGACATATAGTGATATATTCAATCAACACACCATGCCTTCTCTCCTTTCTAGCACAAATCCTTCTGGTTGCTTTATGAAGATTTCTTGTTTAATCTCATTGTGAATAAATTGTCTTCCGACATCTATTTATTCACTTCCAAATCCTAAGAAGCTACAAATGCCAATAAAAACCTAATATAGGTCATCTTAGCCACTAGAGAAAATGTCTTGTCATAATCAACACCCTCTACTTGAGAATGTCCCTTTTATACCAAACAAGCCTTGTACCATTCCATAGAACCATCTACATTGTATTTCTTCTTGAACATCTATTTACATCCAAGTGGCTCCCTTCCTTCAAGAAAATCCAAGAAATGACAAGTCTAATTTTGTTTTAATACCTTCATTTCTTCCTCCATGTCTTTCTTCTAGTGATGGGCCCCTTCACCATTAAGAGCCTCTTTGACATTCTTGGTTCATCTCCCATGGAAGATAAAGAAAAATGATTGAAATTATTGGGTTATAGTCATACAAGCCATGTCTCTTTTGATCGTGTAGGCTACTCATTAAATTCATACCTTAATCAAGTTTATTTTGTTCAGGGTACATATTTCCATTTGGTCCTAATGATAGATAATTTTTAGGCTAGTTTTCATCTCCTTCCTTTAGAATTTCTCATATATCCCTTGTAAAAACTATTTAACATGATCTTCAGTGTTGGAAAGTTGGTTTTCATTGATGTCAACCCTAGAAGAAGATTTAAAGTAAGTTTGGAAGTCTCTAGAAGTAATGGGTGTATTTGAACAAGTCACCGAAGTGGTCCCCTTATGGCGTAGATTGAATCATGGCCCTCATGGGAAGACACTTTGAATAATTCTATAAGAATCCCTGGAAATATGTTTAAGTGGTTAATAATCCATAGAGGTATGGTCATGGAGCATGAATTTGATTGAAGAAAAAGGGTATGAAGCACATTGCAAATGCATGCAAAACATACATGTATTGATAGTCATCATCAATATATTTCCAATGGTAGGTGGCACACCACGTGGTTCCTCACGGTTGAGGAGATATGCCCTCTTAAATATCAAGTCTCAAAAGAAAGTAAAGAATACCTACATCTAAGGACAATAAATTACAAGTCGGCCGCAAATTAATTAAAGGAGAAAAATGGTTACAAACAAGAAGTTATAGGTCGTCCCTAAAGTCAAGTAAAGGAGGTACTTGAAAAAGTATAAATACCCATCAAAGAGCCTCTCATTATGACCAAGAAAGTTTCATAAAGTAAGTATGTGATCTATTGGAGAAACTGAAGTAGCGAAGTTGTGCGAAGAAAGGAAGTCTTGAAGTCATAGATGTGAGAAGGGTTTCTAGTAACCCTAATTGAGAAGACCCCCAGATGTTAGGTATAAGGTGTCTTGTGAGGCCCCCATAGGTTGCACAAGACTCGTCATGCGAGGCCCCACTTGTTGCCTAGTTTTTTCCAGTGATGTTGAAGGAAATGTTGAAGAAGGAGCTATATTATTTATGCTAAAGTTGAAAAAGGTCAGTTGGTCTATGATCTTATACACTAGACTGATTAAAGATATGTATTTATGTATGTTTTGATGGTTATACCTTGAGAATTTTGGTATACTCTTTGAAGAATATCTTGGATATCTTTGGCACATGGCTAGAGGCACGTCTTGGTGATTTTGGACATATGATTTGAGAGAAATGGCACATGATTTGTTGTACATTTTGGATATCATGGCTTATTCTTTGTTGCACATCTTAGATACTTTGACACATGCTTGAGGCATGTATTGAATGTTCTTGACACATGGTTAATGCATATATTGATGGTTATGGTACATGGTTTGAGGCATATCATGGATGTTTTGGTACACGCTTAAGGCATGTTTTGGCACATGTTTGAGGGTTGTTTCATAGATATTTTGGTACAATGTTTGAGGCATGTCTTGGAGGTTTTTTTGACATATGAGGGATATCTTGGAGGTATTGGCACATTGTTTGATGTATATCTTGGCATATTGTTGATGCATATGATGGTGAAATTGGGCATATGATTTGGAGGATGTTATTGGTGATCTTGGAATAATATTTATATGGTTGAACCAATTTTGATGATGATGATGATGTATGAGTATCAGTGAAAGTAAAAATGACAGGTTTATGATGATGTATCAATATCAGTCACAGTTACAGTGACATGTTGTTGAGTCTCTTATTTATATTTCTAGGAGGTTGGGTGGAGCATGAGAATATTGGCATGTTCAAATAATAGGTTAGTGCTTGTAGGGGAGTTGCAACTTCCTTTGAGTTGGTGCTCATAAAAATAGGGGGTTTGAGCCTCCTTCTAGTTGGCACTGGAGAATATAGGGATTTGGATCTTCCTTCATGTTGGAGCCTATAAACTAGGGGGTTGGAGCCTCCTTCTAGTTGGTGCTAGAGAACCTAGGGAGTTGGAACTTCCTTCAGGTTGGAGCCTGCAAATAGGGGATTGGTTCCTCCTTCCAGTTAGTGCTGGAGACATTTGGAAGTTGGTTCTTCTTGTGGATGTAATATTGAATATATATATTAAAAATTGTTCCGTGGTTTTCTCCCATTTGGGTTTCCACGTAAAACTATTATGTACTATGTATCTATGGTTATATGTTGATGATTTCTTGAATGCAATCATATGTGATAAATTTTTGATAGCTTAACGTTTACATGTTATGGTTGAAAATGGTAAAAAGTGCTCAATACTAATTTCCCCTCACCCCCCTCTCAGTATTGGTGGATATTCCAAAAATTGATTTCATAGCGAGTCCTTCAAAATTAGTCTAACCACTTGAAGGTAGATCATGGATTACACAAATAATGGAACACCAGTGTTTGATGGTCAGAATTATGAGAGATGGAGCTCAAGAATGAAAGTATTTCTAGAATCATAGGAGTACGATGTTTGGTACTCTGTTGTTATAGGATACACTGCTTAAAAGAAAACTATGAAAACTACAACCAAGAAGGAATTAGAAAGGAACAATAAAATAGAAATGGTTGTTATCCTGGATGGATTACCTGATTTGGTAAAATTCAAAGTGAAAAAATGTTCATTAGCCAAAGAGATTTGGGATAAGCTACATAATCTCTACTCTAAGGGAGATCTTCTTGTAATTACAGAGCCAGAACATGTTGATCATAATCGAGAGGAAAGAAGATCATCATGTCAAACAAATCCAAAAGAATAAATTGGAAATGGTATGGAAGATCATGACAAAGAATATTACGAAGAAGACGAAGTAGATCTTGAGGAAGAACTAATATGTTCCTTAAGTGAGCTACAAAGGGAAGTGAAGGAAAGAAATTCCTTCAAGGAATAATCTATCAAGCTAGAGGGAGGTTCTCAAAATCCCAACAAAAACTCAAAAGAAGTCCAGTAGATTATTAAAACTCTAAAGGTCCAGCTAGAAGAATCCAGAAGGATTGAAGAAACACTAAAAAATTAGTTGGAAGAAAAGAAGCGTTTGGAAGCCGAAGCAAAGAAGAGAGAATAAATTTTGATAGGTCATTTTAAGGGAAGATCTGAGGACTTAAATAAGATTGAAGTAGAATTTATTTAACAAGAAAGAAGACTTGAAGAATAAATCATCTCCTTGAAAACCCAACTTGAAGAAGCAAAGAGAAAGGAAGAAGTAATGAAGATCCAGATGATGAAGATAGAAGAATATTGTGAGAAGAAGAAGAAGTTGTATCATTGAGGATTAAATTTGACAAGATCAACAAGAACTGGAAGATCTCTCAAGAACTAGAAGATATTCTCATCTTTCTAAGGTCACCCTTCAATAAACTAGGTTTTGGATACATTAGTGAGGCCTCATGAAAAGAAGATGCAAATTACAATCCCAGCAAGAGCATCGAAGAGAGAAGAAGCTCCACACAATCAATAATGAAGGTTGAAGAGAAGTGTTACATGTTGCCAAAAAATAAGAATGAAGAGAAGGATATGAAATATGTACAAATTCTCAAAGGAAGGAATCATGATTGACAAGAGTTAAAGAGGAATGAATACATAAGAGATGTGTTTCCAAGAATATCTTCTACCTCCATGCATCAAAGAATATTCTATAGAAGAGAATATCATGATCAACTAAGGCATGGATTCAAAAGGACTACATCAAAAAGAGGATCATTGGCACCCAGGTATCAATGTTTCTTTCATTGTTATTGTTTTAATTGTAATAACTTTGGACATAAAGCTATAGATTTCAATGCGTATGGAAGAATTGTTAAAACAAGAGATTCTTATATGGTCCCCTACAAAATTGAATGTTATAAATGCCACAAATATGGACATATAGCTCTTGATTGTAGAATCATGATGGAGTCTTCCTTAAAAGAAAAAAATGATATCATATACAAGAAGGTTTGGAGAAGAAAACAAAAACAAGAAGAACATGTAAATGAAGAACTCCCAGATATCTTACTCACAGGATTTTCAAATGTGCGAGATCATCATGAATTTATAGGCAAAGAGGAAGATGTCAAAATTCAGAATGATGATCCTACAGTAGAGAATGATTATGTATTGTTCTAAGCCATTCAACTTTGAGAATCCTAGTAAATGTGAATTTTGAAGAGGGTGGAGTCTAAGAAGCAACTATTACAGATTGGAGAACTATCTTTAAGAAAATATGAAGTGTTTGTAGTTTTTGGGAAGGCAGTTTCTGAATGGTCTAATGGAATAGGTACAAAATATCTCGTGATAGATTGGTTGATTAAGGGGAAATTTTTGGAACACATCCCCATGGAGGTATGAAGAGGTTATTTGGTAGTTACAAGGAATATCATTGGCACACTTTTGAGGCATAGATTCATGATTGTATAGAAGATTCCAAGAATATATTCAAGAAGGGATATGTTCAGTATAGATTCAAGAATGTGCACTTGTTGTATACTTACAAATCTTGATTTAAATATAAGAGCAGACTAGTGAACATACTTAGTGTCAAAAGAAAAGATATGCAGTTATCAGTTGCAACCAATTCAAAGAAGCTCTCATAACATTGAAGTGGTAGATTAGTCAACATTGTGTGTAGTTGAGTAGCAGAGTCATGGAAATTTTTGTGACATATGAACAAAGATGAATTCATGAGATATTTGGCTGGTCTAGAATATAATTCTTGACATGAACCAGAGAAGATGCATGACAGTGAATGAAAGCATGAAATTAGTAGGAATTGCAGAAAGGTAGATGGAATCATTGGTAGTGTCATCAAGAGGAATGTTTAGTAAATCATATGACTCAGAAAATAAGCATATTGACAGGTGGAACTAGCCAGTCACAGGAAGACATGTCATGAGAGGCATAACAAGAAAGGGAGAGAAAATTGTCAGGAGGATATTGTTGAATGATTATATCATCAATTTAAGCTTAGTGAATACATGACAAGCCAAGAAGACTTGAATTCAAGTGATTAAGAAACTTTGACATGAACGCTTGTTGGCACAGGGGAAAACCCAGGGTTCAACACTTCAACAAAGCACCAACAAAACACTAACTACCATCCCTTTCGGCAACACCTGCGGAGCATATGAAGTCTCACCCGAGGTAGAGGCAAGGGTGGTTGCAGGATGCAAATGTCTACAACCTAGCTAGGACACATATCTGTGATTATACTGCTTAACAAAGTACTTAGCAGTCAACATTCATTAGTATTTAACCCTTATTCACATCGTAGATCCAAACCCTAATTAGGAGCAGTGAAGTATTCAATAAGACCTAACACATTCAAGCACTTAGCATGGGGAGATAGATCAGATCTAACATTTATTCACATTACTTAAGCACTAATCTATCATACTAGATGCATCATACATAAAGATATTGGCACTAAGAATAAATCACATCACTAACATACAACCATAATGTGAAAAGCAACCATAACATAGGATATACGTGGCTCACCCCAATGTAGGCCTACGTCCACCAACTCTTTGTCTTCTTTATTATCTTATGTCAATCTCCTTACATGCACAAAACCTCATAACCCACTCCGCATAGGACAGGAGATCTGTGCACACCTTGCTAGATCCTCCTACCCCAAGCTAGGTTTAAGCATAAATCATTCTTATTGTCTATACACAAGCTTCTTACAATCACTTGCACTTAGCTCTGCAAGTTCTTAACACATAGTATGCACAAAGCATCCACAACTATTCACACTTAGAATATTGGCCTCTTCCTACATCGCCTAGATATCTATTTATACATTAAAAAGTGGGCCTAATCATGGGTAAGCCCATGGTCCGACATCCCATACCCGTTACATAAACCCTAATCCCAAAAAATTCCCTAAAAAGGGGCTGAGATCCCGCGATCACCGCTTCAACTTGTGTTCCTCCTTGGACCAACCTGTTGAAGTCCCAAAAGAGGTCAACATGACCAAGGATCTCCAAAACTTGGTCAAGGGCCAACAGACCCCCAACACTCACCTGTGACTCATCCCAAGTCACTCTGGTCTGGGTAACTCTACCTCAAAAGTCTCGAGCTTCGCTCAAGCTGCTTCAACCTATTGTTTCACCAAGGCCTCTTGCTCAAAAAACTCTTGAATAACTACCTCATTCATAGGTCTCTCTAAGCATTGTTCTACCGAAGTGACTACTTGTTCTAGCTCTACTCCTCGACCTTCAATCTCCTCAAAAAGTAGGAAAGATGCATCATGGACTAGCTGGAGCTTCTAAATCACTTCCATGACTTTGCTTTGTATGGCATGGACATGTTGTTGATTCATGAACTGTTCTTGGGATATTTTCATCCTCTCAACTGCTGATAGGAGTTTCAACTATGCTTGTACTACAGTTGTTTGCTTCTTTTCTTCCTAGAGCTGTGACTCCAGTGTCTTCGGTTCAGGTTCCTTGGTAAGGTGCTCATAAGTCTTCACACTGCGACTGCTTAGTTGTTTACATTCCATGACTAATTATTTGATCCTTTCAACTATGCTCCAGGCAGTTGTTTCTCTCTGGTCTCACACTTTCTACGGAGCTTGGCACTATTTGTAACTTTAGTTCGGCAACCCTCTGTTGAAGCTATTGAACGGCTTCAGCAAGATTCACGACTTGATTTACTACCGAGTCTTCTTCCATCTGCTCCAATCCTATCATAAAGCGAAGTTCTCTGTTGACTGCTTCTTTAAATTTGACCTGCTTTGTGAGCAACTGTTCTTTCTCCTGTTGGATCTGTGATTTATTTTCTTCGAACATGGTTTGGAGGTCATCGTTCTCCCACTATGCAACTCAGCGTTTCTCTATGATTTCCTCTTGTTCTTCCTTCAGGGCCACTGTGGCTTTTTCTTTTTATTCCTGCACACAACAAAGGTGAGCTTCAGTCACATCAACTATTTTGCGGAGTTGGGAAGGCTCATCTCCCAACTCTGGTTCTTCTGGTGGCGGGGGCGCAGTGGACACTATACAACTGGAGTGAATGGATTGTTGTACTCCTCTCAACTCTGTCTCAATTCTATCATACATGGATTCTTGTTTGGCTTCAGTTCTCTACAAAATATCTTTCGAGGCATCCGATACAACTGCGATAATGAAGTCGAAGTCATTGACCATGAGTACAGTCTGTAGCTTCCGCTTACTCACTTTGGACTTCTTCTGCGATGTAGGTTTCATTGGGGAAACCTTTATTTTCTTGGATGTCTCTGCCTCTTCAAGGGGGTTCCTAGGAAGTGTTACTTCACCCTTCTTTTGCTTGTATTCTTCCCCTTCTTTCTCTTCTTTGTCCACTTCGTCATCTCCTCCTCCGCTAGGTGAATTTGATGTAGTCTCTTCTGATGTGATGTGTATTTTTTGTACATCTTCCTTATTTTTCTTCCTATTTCTACTGGGTGCATCATACTCTTTGAGAGTAACCAACGAACTTCCAATGAGGTTGGTATCAGATAGTGTTTCCTAGTCAACTAGTATAAGGAACTATGTGGGCCATTCTGTAGTGATTTCTTACAGGGCCTCCTCTGTGAGCTTGTAGTAGGACTGAAGCTCTTCTTTACTTTCGTCTGCACGTGCAGTAATATAAATAAAATGCCTATCTACACAGAACTTCATAAGGGGCCTGAACCTATCCAGGGTGTTCAACATCATATGAGGGAAAGACTCAATATCCCTCTTCAATCGTAGGTAGTAGGTATCGAATACTGCATTTGACTACCATTGTTTCCCCATATCGCTCAAATACCATAGTTTGGTGAACTTCACAGCTAGTGGCTCGAGCGGCTCAATATCAGGGAAGGTCGCACCTTCCGGCATCTCCTAAGCAGTGAATGTGACAAGGATCAGTAGCTAGCTAAAATGGAACTCATAGCCTTGATCCTGAGCTTCGCAACAATCCATTTCTAACTGATTGACTAGGTAACTGGCCCAGTTCATCTGTAGTCCTTCCATGCATTTTCCTGCAAGTTCAACAACAAACCCTATGACCTACATGGGTATGTTCTTTCTTACTATCTTACCATCAATCAACTAGAAACCAAGGTGCACTACGCCATTCTAAATGGAGGCTACCTTGTAGCCTCCCTTCCCTTTCTCTACATCGTCCTAAGTGTCTTTGATCTTTTGTTTCAGGGCGTGGTCTGCAACCTTCCCTAGATAAAAGTCTTGCGTGTCTGGTCCCTACATACTCAATCTGGTGATCCTATGGATCAGCGTCGGATCGACGGTGATGCATCTTTCTAACCATAGATACCCTCCATGGAAGCACGACAGCAGGATCTTAACGCATGCGTTAACCTCCTAGTGTCTTCCAAAATGTGGTATCTTCATCACATTCCAGACAATGTACCTTGTGATGTCTATAGTCCATGACTGGGGGATGATCTTTGACTTCTTCCCCTTGGTCTTGGTCAAATATTTGTGAGGTGCGAGCATGCCATATCTCTTATGGTATCTTAGGTTATAGTCATTGATCTTCAAGGTTGGAATCCTCTCCAACTACGGTCTGACTACTTGTATTACCTTTGGGAGGTATGCAGTGACGACTGTGTAGTCGATTTCCCTCAAAACACTGTCACAACTCACCACATCGTCCAAGGGTGGGATGTAGTTGGGTAGGATGGATGGAATTAGCTTCACATTCTCCAAGTCATCATGATGCTTGGTTCTTTTCTTAGTCATATCTTAGGATGGTCTAGATCCATGACCAGTCAACAGGGAGGCTTTTAATCCTCACGTCGATGAGTCTTGGATGCCTACGAACATCACCTTATCAACCATGAGGTCTATTAGAATCTATTCGATGGATTTTTATGCTGCACTAGAATCTCAAGTCGGTAAAAAATACTCATTGTAATAGAATGGATGGCATGATCTTAATGATCACTACGTGAAATCAACTAGTTCTTTGCAGGTGTGAATAATCACAATTGGAAAAAGTTTTCTTGGTGTAATGCTCGACTGGATAAATAGATATCATCGTAAAATTTCTTTCAACATGTCACAAATCCTTATTCAATGCAATTCCATCCATTATGGTGCAGTCCCAACAGTCCAATGGAAAACTTTTGGGCCATAACTGCTTTCCTAACCATTCAGGAGCGTGGATCAAATGGTCATAATGCCTCAAACGATCATACTACTCCGCCATGGCGAAGTTCAAATTCTGGAAACCTTCCTTCTGCAAAGTTCTTTTTGGAGCTTCTTGTAATTTTTCTAACTTTTCTTTCTTCTTGCTGAGATTTCTAGCATTTTTTCTTGTAATCTGAGTTATTGGGTTTCTCTTCCCATTTTTATTCTTATCTTCTCATAGCATAGTAACTTTTCATTGTTGATAGTCTTTCATAGGTTTTGAGTGTAATACTTATTTTCTGTCTAGAGTAGGTGCTCTACTCTCTTATACAGACATGTGTTTCCAGTCTTCCGGTGTCCTTTCAACTTTGACATCCATATATTTGGTCTTTAGTAGCTTCGACTAGTTCTCTTGTTCTTCCAATAAGTGTGTTATTCTCCTAGCCATGAAATATATTAGTTCTTGATTTTTCTGTTCTGGATCCTCCTCTTCTTGTTTCCTTCATATATGATATTTCTCAATCCAGGTTTTTCCTAGCAAGATAGAAAATGGGGCATTGCTCTCAACAAACTTAACGATCTCAAATTCTTCTTCTGTCAAAGTGCCATGAGAACTCATAGATATCTGGGTAAGTCTTCCACATAGGGTTATCAAATTTCCTCTAAATAATCCTATTCCTCCTAATAAAGGAACCATAGCAAGCTTTCCCAAAATTTCCCAAGTTCTTTTTGTCATGATATTCACCCGTGTTTCCTCATCCAATATGCAGTCTATGTCGAATTCTCCTATTCTTGTTTCTATGTACTCTTTCTCTTTTAAGACCTCTGATAAGTTGATATCTCTATGATCATTCAAGGTTTATTTCATATATATTAATATAGTCTCTGGTTCTTTCTAGGGTTCTATCATATCCTTAGTTTCTTGGCTTGTCTCATCATTTTCTTGTTTCATATTCATCTTTTCAACTTTAGCAATCATTCTAGGACAATCCAAAACTTCATGGTCCATAGGTTTAAAACAAAGACAACTAAGTCTTCTACCAAGGCATTCTTAGCAAGATGTCTCGGTCTTCTGCAACTATAACAAAGGATTAATCCTCTCTTTCTCTTAAAATATCCCCAACCCTTCCTGTACTGCGCACTGGGATCACAGTAACTAACCTGCAAAAATTGCTTTCTAGGATATTGCATCCATTTGTTAGTCCAAACATTCTTTCTATGCATAGGGATAACATACCTTTCATTATTTCTATCAGATCTATTCATATCAAATCTTCTTTCTTCTAATTGTGCCCTAGTTTTCAAACTAGGAAAACATTTATCAGACATACCTAGATTCATTCTTTTGAAATAAAAAATTTCACTTATCTTACCTTTCTCAGAGGAAAAGATTCAATATATTACCTCTTTTCTTCAGATTAGAATTCTCTTCTTGGCACAGAGCTTCACAAGTCAAGTAGAATATTGTGCACTAAAGCAACAGATCTACACACACATATTTATTTTCTTCAGTTCCCAGCAATCACAGTTTCAGGTCCCGACAACGGAACCATTTGTTGGCACAAGGGAAAAACCAGGGTTCAACACTTCAACAATGCACCAAAAAAACCTCACTACTGGCCCTTTCAGCAACACCCGTGGAGCAAATGAAGTCTCACCGGAAATAGAGGCAGGGGTGGTTGCAGGACTCAAATGTATGTAACCTAGCTGGGACATAGATATGTGATTATACTACTTAATAAAGAACTTAGAAATTAACATTCATCAGTATTTAACCCTTATTCACATCGCATATCAAAACCCTAATTACAAAGAAACACAGTATTCAACAAGACCTAATGTTGACACAAGTGAAAACCAAGGGTTTAGCTCCAAGAGTGTTATCGGACTAATCGGTAGGTGCAGACACTAACAGATCTCCCTAGATCCACCTGGATCTAGAACAAAACAGGACATAACATGATGCTTTTCTTAAGTTTTAAATATTTAATTTACCAACTAAAGAGGAATGGGTGACATATCGTTTAAATGTCACTTCCTCTCGCCATCTCCATGCTATCTCCATTCCAATGCTCATACAATGATGATCCTGCAAAAGAACGCAGCCATCCAAAGTGATAGCAATAGCATAAACTCAAGATAAACCTATGTATGTGATCAAGGAATCATATAATAAAACACAACAAGCTTTATAGGAAAGAATCATATTACTGTATCATATTGAATGTGAAAGAGAGATTACAACCATGGCCTTGATGTCGTAATGTCCCTTCCAATTTTCCTTCATTCCCCACACACTTTCACTCCAAGAATTCTGAGAACATAGATCTGATGATATTCACAATCTATCTTGACAAATCAAATCTCAAAGCCACTCCAACCAAGCTAATAAGTCCAAGCCAAGCAAAGATAACAAGCTCAAGAACCCCTTCTCCATGAGAGCTCCTCTCCTTTTATAAGTTGAAGAGGATAAGGTGAGGAGGTTAGGATGATCCCACTAAATCATGAAAGCGAGTAAGATCCAAACCATTTGGATGCCACCTCACCATAGAAGTTTCTCCTTCTAGAAGATTCAAGAAAATGCTCATTTTTCCCACGTGTAGGCATTCTTGCACCCTAGCTATAGAGAAACCTGCGAACATCTCACACCCTAGCTATGGTGCAACCTGCGAGAATGGGTCATTCTTGCACCTTGCCTATATAGCAACCTACGAACTTCCTTTTTTATAAGGTTTTTACACTAGAAAATGCAACTTCTTTTCTCAGGAAAAGTTCTTCTCCCTTCTCTCTTCAGGAACTCAGGCCACTGACCCCTCTTAAGGAAACAGATAGATTTACATCATTAACAGTCATAGGGATGACAAAAATAATGTGTAACAGAGAGCCCCCCAAAGTATGAAGTTAGAACAGAGTGATAGCTGAAACACTTTGTCGAGTGTGTGTAGGGAACAAGAAACAGTCGGTCAGAAACCTACCAACAAATAAGGAAATACAGTACAATAATATATCATCACTGAGGTAGGCATTCCCATACTCAAAATACAAATGACTCAAAGCATAAATGCCGACATGCAAAGATCCATGTCAAGTAAGACAGGTCATGGCCACCAAACATACAATGTGGATCCATGCCAATAGGACTCAAATCTAAACATAGCCACCAAAAATACACTGTGGATCTATGTGTTAAAGACTCAAATTTGAACATAGCCACCAGACATACAATGTGGGTCTATGCAATAGTACACTGAATATACTCCAACGCAACCTAAATCTATCAGAAAAGATCCAGGTTCTTCATCTCCACCACTCTATGGTACGAATCTAACCATGTGAGTACATGTGTCGAAGTCAAACATGGTAGAAACCACTTGATTACTGGTCATTAGTGTATACCATTAACAAGTGTGAGGGAAATCACCATTAATGTCAATGACTCCCAAGGTACTCTAGTACAATCTAATGAATGTGAATAAATGATCTGAAGTCGAACACTTGGTGGAATCTCTCGATCAGGGGTCAATAATGAAAACCCACTGTTGAAAGCGAGGAAACCTGCCATTAAGGCATGCAAGTTCCAAGGTACCAATTAGTTTCTAAGTCTAATTCCTGGATAATGAGTTGAAGTCAACAAGAAAAGACTCGTCACAAGAGGGCCTTAATGTATCCCACATCAATGACACGAAACAAGTAACAAGATTTGATGTAGATCAGAGTAACAAGTAATTCAGGACTGACACAGGGATGGCCAACACAACAAAAGGCTTAAAAACTACAGAAATGGCCGACGCAATAGAAGTCTTTTCAGGTTGGACATATTTTTGAACATATTGACGACACGACAACTGTCTTGGAAAATAATGACTCAACAACAGGGATCACATACCAATTTGTAATCTTATAAAGGAGTATGACCAAGAGACGAGCGGATTTTCCAACTAAGACACAAAGCAAGTGAAAAGGTGTCATGTTCAAAAGTGACTCTTTCATGAAATACAAGTTTAGACACAATTCTTTCCCAAATTTTCCCCCACCATTTCTGGCAAGTACCTCTTTATTTTTACGCAAGCTTGAGGAGGATAACATATGCTTGTTGATATAAGCTCATCCTTTAGATGAATCCTTCAGAGTATGTTTAACGAACCCTAGGAAGGAGTGGTTCAATCTCATTGCAGGTCTTTTGATGTTTATTTAACGAGACCAAAGAAAGAAAACTCATGGGTTTTTCATGTTTAGAGAGTCTGAAAAACACTTAAAAGAGAACTCTCTCAGTTCCTTTTTTGTAAAGTAGTCTGATGAGACCGAAAAAGAGATAAACTATTGCTCAACAGATGTTTTCTTCAAATACTTTAGAGAGCGTGAAAAGAACAAGATCGCTCGGCAATCTTTTCATGTTTAAAGAGTCTGAAAAGAGCTTAAAGGGAACTCCAGGGGGTTCCTTTTTCGTATAACCTTTACGAGTCTGAAAAAGTGATAAAAGTATACTCGGTTTCATTCTCATGTATTTACGAGCATGAGAAAGAAAAAAGACTAATCTCGGTAACTTATTCTCATGTATTTATGAGCATGAGAAAGAACAAAGACTAAGCTCGGGATTGTTTTCATTTTTATGCAAGCTTTAAAACAAAACAAAACTATGCTTGGGATAGATTTTAATTTTTACACAAGATTAAAAACTAAACAAAACTATGCTTGGACCTGGTTTCATTTTTACACAAGCTTGAACCAGAGGAAACTATGCTTGAAGTAAGTGGTTTCATTTTTACACAAGCTTGAACCAGATGAAACTATGCTTGCGAATTCCCAATGCATAACACATGGATGGTTGGTACTTAGCCCCTAGCTTAAGAAACTAGCGGCTTAACTTCAACATGAAGTCCTGAGGCTGAGGAAAATCCCCCCCAAGCTTCATTTCATCCAACTACAAAGAAGAAGGAAATGAAGCTTCAAATACTAGATGAAGGACTTGAATCAAACAGAGAGGGGAAAAACTATTTCATTTTTTAACGAGCTTGACACAGAAACAAGAACTATGCTCGTAACCTATGTTTCATTTTTTAACGAGGTTTCCACAGAGACGAAAAACTATCCTCAGAAGTGGTTTCATTTTTTAACGATCTTGAAATCAAAAAACCATGCTCAAAGACCTCAGTTTCAGTTTTTAATGAGGTTGCCTCAAAGACGCAAAAACTATCCTCAAGTGGTTTTATTTTTTAACGAGCTTCAAATTAGAAAACTATGCTCAAGTCTGGTTTCATTTTTTAATGAGCTCGAAATCAGAAAATCATGCTCAAAGAAATTTGTTTCATTTTTTAACGAGGTTGCCTCGGAGACGCAAAAACTATCCTCGAAACCTCTGTTTCATTTTTTAACGAGGTTTTCGCACAGACGCAAAAACTATCCTCGGAGTCTTCTTGATCATGGATTGCAAGAGGACAATGCTCCAGAAGGAGACCATGTCAAGGGACAAAACTCAGTCATGGCTTCCAAGAGGTCTTCACTGGAAGGAAGAAACGTACTCTGGAAGGACACCATGTCAAGGTTCGCGACAGGAGTAAAGAGATCAGGATCTAACAACCCTATCGAAAAGATCACCATGTCAACTACTAGATCTAAGTCATCAGAAGTTGAAGCCATGGGCGATAATGCCACATAATTGACCTGTGGCAGGGGCGATACTATCTGCATACGAGAACCATTTAGGGAGGCAAACCAGGCGGGGTCAAAGAATGAAAGTTGATCAATAGTCACAACTCGTCCATTGTGAGGGAAAGATATCATACAAAAAAGAGTAGACACAATAGCTTTCATGGCATAGACATAATCCCGCCCAAGGAGTAAAGAAAAATCCAAGGGGTCTTGGACTACCATGACATTAATGAAGACATTTTTCCCTCCCAAAGTTACAAGAAACTGAGGAAGGGTCCCTAAAGGTTGACTAGTTCTTCTGTTAAAAGATAACAGATTCTACATAACTGACGCAAGTGGAGGATAACCCAAGGCTTGGCAAGAAAAAGAGGACAAAATACAAACAGACAAACCTTCATCTATCAATGTATGAGGAATGTCTAGACCACAAACCTGCACTGTAATCTAGAAAGGAATATGAGAGGGAAGACAAGGTCCAGTTAGCACACCCCAATCAAAACGGATGGCCTCATTACTTGGAGGGGGTTTCATGGTAGAAGGAGGAATACCCCCTGACACAATAGAGTCTGTATCAACAAGAAAAATGTGGGCAGTATCAGGTTTACTCTCGAGCGGGAGAGTAGGATCGACCGATGGAGAAATCAGATCGACCTCTTTAGTTTCACTCTCTGAGGGGAGAGTGAGATTAACTGAGGATGGTATCAGATCAACCACGTTATCAACTGGTTCAACTAAGGACATGACCATATTGACGACATGATCAACCAGATTGACCGGTGAAGGGACCAGAGTGATCATTCCATCAACTATTCAAGGGTTGAGAGAAATCTTACGGTAAGCAGCTGGAAGTTGAGGCTATGAAATAGTCACATCTTCCAGGAATTTCGAGGCTTCTTCCATATGAGGGCAAAGATGAGTGAGATGACTCCATTTCATTAACATACATGGGAACTTGACTCTACTTTTCTTCTTCCCAACTATATCATGACTAGTTTATGGGGGGTCGTCAACATGTTGTTCAGAGGATGACGACATGGGTTGGTGAGGATGTGTAGACCATGCTTCTATAATCTTGGATAGACCAGGGCATTCCTTAAGAAGATGGATACCCTTACAAAGCCTGCAAGGGTACTTGGGTTTACAGGTTGTTTGGGTGATATTGACATCATCAACACTCTCAGCATGACTAATAGTAACTGGTTGTTTTCCAACATGTTTGACAGTGGTCAGAGGTTTTGACCCTTGTTTATCTTTCCTCTTCTTAATCTTTCTTTTCTTCTTCTTCTTATTCACTAGGTTACTAGCTTCAGAACTTTCACCTGATGAAGAAGATGAAACGGAAGGTGACATTGCAAGCGAAGAAGGCGAAGAAGACCTTACTGGTAAAGAAGGTGAAGGATCACCATGAGGTTGATGCTCTTGGGGGGAAGTGCTTGTGACTGAAGCACTAATTGCATTCAGGATTACCTGAGTGGAAAACAACCATACTGGTAATCCAATAGTGAGACCTAGAAGGATCAAAGTAGCGATGTGAGGAGAACCAATGTTTCCATAAGAAGGAAAAACAAAAGGTTCCCCTGGAGCAGGGGTTCCTTCATTGGTCATTCCAGGAACCGACGCCATTAAATAAATCCAACCTAGAGTCTACTAGGGAAAAAAAATAGCACACACTGAAAATCTAGGAAGCAAGCAAACAAACAAAACCTTCTCACAATGAGCACACTAGTTGGTGATGAAATCCAACATCGCGGGAACAAAGTAAGAAGGGGATGAGATAGAGCGGGTGGAAAAGTTACGTTGATGACCTGCTTAACGGACTTACACCCTGGTGCAAGCTCCCACACATAATCATGGGTATACCCTCCAAGGAGCCCGAGTGAGTTTGGCCAACATTAATTCCAGGTACTGTGAAGACTTGCCCCTCCACAGTCACCTGGTGTAAAGACCCCTAAGAGATAGGTCACTAAGGTTACCAATCACTACAGTGATTCCTGGGGAAACAGTCGACAGTCCGATCCACACACAAGGGCAGGGTATCTAGCCCGAAATCAACTTGAAAGGATTCCACTCATCATTGTGGGTATACCTCTCAAGCGACCCCCATAATACACGTAATCTCTACACCAAGACCAACAAAG
>JZKD02S1971901.1:334036-348634 GCA_000966675.3 Picea glauca
CATTGTGGGTATACCTCTCAAGCGACCCCCATAATACACGTAATCTCTACACCAAGACCAACAAAGCAGGGTGAGTAACTCTGCTAGTCTCAATGTGACCTCGTGATTGACCCTTATGTTAGAAGGGCTTCCCAGAACAAAATGTAATATGTGGATTTAACTCTCCCTATCAGAAGATACTATGTTTGTTTGCATCTTTGGAAAGTTATCTTCCACACCTATTCCAAAGTCCTACGACTAATCTAATGTAGGTTTGCTACCAGAGAAGATAAAAATGTCTAATCAATTTTTTATAAGCGCTTTATTTTTAAGGCTGTTGTTACTCAAAAGGAAGATGGCGTGGACAATATGGTGTTTTGACCGACTCGAAAATTATGCAAAGATATGAAGATGCAATCTTTTCATTTCGATGAAATCTATGTTACGAGAAGGAGAAAACATTTATCATTCCCATATGCACAATGTCCCAAAATATATTAAACTCATCGATATCGAAATTCTCAAGAAATGAGAAAAAGGTACTGTACTCCAATGCACGATTCATGCCCCCCCCCCCCCGGCCATGAGGGGGAAATTTTTTCATAATTTAAGACTAAAAAATGCCAAGAATCATGCAATTTCGCTACTTCAAATGCAAGGATGCCCCCAATCTAATATAAAGCAAGAAATTAAATCTTTTTGTTTCAAAAATTTCACGAAAAGCAATAATGAACTTTCTTAAAACAAAGAAACACAAACTAAAAGTTCTCTTTTAAAGCAAACTATTCAGAAGAAATCTAATATTTCCCTAAATAATTCTAAAGAAAACACATTGCTTTGTAATTGAAAGACACTCGAAGCAAGAGACTAATCCTTCAAAACCAAACAAAGAAAATATGGATAAAAGCAAATCAAAGAATGTCAAGAAGACTATAAACATATCAATATAGGATCCAAAAGTTCAATCCATCTGTTCAAAGAAAAACTGGGCATCAAAAAATGACAAGACCCAATCCAAAAAATTTCACAAACAAGTTCGCAGCCTAGCAATAGAGTGCAGTGTGAGAATTAGGTATTCTCACAGGCTACACATTGGTAGGGTGCGGGAAGTTTGCACTGAACCTAACAGCAGGGTGCGAACATCAATGATTCTCATAGTCCACAGATAGGTACAGTGCGAGAATGTCTGTAATCAAAGAAAATTTTGAAAAAGGACAGGGAATCTAAGTGAACTTCTAGATCCAGAGAGTCTGGATGGTTGTCCCACTGACTCAGAAACTAGAAAACAAGAAATCAAAGCAAGGGAAACTAGACTAACTAGGAAAAAATATGTTCCCCAGTGGAGTCACCAATTTTGTTATCGGACTAATCGATAGGTGTAGACACTAACAGATCTCCCTAGATCCACCTGGATCTAGAACAAA
Source organism: Picea glauca (assembly GCA_000966675.3). Lineage (NCBI taxonomy): Eukaryota > Viridiplantae > Streptophyta > Pinopsida > Pinales > Pinaceae > Picea > Picea glauca. The sequence continues at coordinate 335,440 of JZKD02S1971901.1, forward strand.
ACATGACAGAACATGATGCTTTCCTTAAGTTTTAAATATTGAATTTACCAACTAAAGAGGGATGGGTGACATACCATTTAAATGTCACTTCCTCTCGCCATAGCCATCCTAGCTCCGTTCCAATGCTCATACAATGATGATCCTATAAAAGAATGCAACCATCCAAAGTGATAGCAATAGCATAAACTCAAGATAAACCTATGTATGTGATCAAGGAATCATACAATAAAACACAACAAGCTTTATAGGAAAGAATCATATTACTGTATCATATTGAATGTGAAAGAGAGATTACAACCATGGCCTTGATGTCATAAGGTCCCTTCCAACTGTCCTTCGTTCCCCACACACTTTCACTCCAAGAATTCTAAGAGCATAGATCTGATGATATTCACAATCTATATTGACAAAGCAAATCTCAAATCCACTCCAACCAAGCTAATAATTCCAAGCCAACCAAATATAACAAGCTCAAGAACCCCTTCTCCATGAGAGCTCCTCTCCTTTTATAAGTTGAAGAGGATAAGGTGAGGAGGTTAGGATGATCCCACTAAATCATGAAAGCGAGTAAGATCCAAACCATTTGGATGCCACCTCACCATAGAAGTTTCTCCTTCTAGAATATTCGAGAAAACACTCACTTTTACCACGTGTAGGCATTCTTGCACCCTAGCTATAGATCAACCTACGAACATCTCGCACCCTAGCTATGGTGCAACCTGCGATAATGGGTCATTCTCGCACCCTGCCTATATAGCAACCTGCGAACTTCCTTTTTTTTATAAGGTTTTTACACAAGAAAATGCAACTTCTTTTCTCAGGAAAAATTCTTCTCCCTTCTCTCTTCAAGAACTCAGGCCATTGACCCCTCTAAAGGAAACATATAGATTTACATCATTAACGGTCATAGGGATGACGAAAATAATGTGTAACAAAGAGCGCACCAACAAGCCCTAGCTACTAGCCCTTTCGGCAACACCTACAAAGAAAACGCAGTCTCACCCGAAGAAGCTATGAGGGGGTTGTAGGACAGAGATGATATGATCCAAACCAAAGTGATGGAAGCCTCTCAACGACTTCAACCAATGCAAGAGAAGGCATGCCAACTGTTCACTGAAGTTGAAATCCAAGGAGTAGAACTTGAACAAGTTGTAACTGTAGTAGAACAATGCCTAGAAGGACCGGTCAATGATGCACTCATCAAGGAGTTCACTGAGAAAGAGATAGTAGCATTGCAGCAGGTTGAAGTAGCTCGAGCCAAGCTTGAGGCGTTTGAGGCAAAATTGCTCTAGCCAGAGTGATTCGGGATGGGTCACAGGTGAGTGTTGGGGGCCTGTTGGCCCTTGACCAAGTTTTGAATTTACTTGGCCATATTTGACCGTTTTTGGGGCTTTGACAGCCCATCGAAGATGGAGTGCTAGACAAAGAAGAGACCAAGGGATCTTGGCCCACTTTCGGGTCCCTTTTTGGGTTTTGGGACAATGTAATGGGAAAGGGATGTTGGCCCGTGGGTTTACCCATGTTTAGGCCCACTTTGTAATGTATAAATAAACATCTACGCATCTAGTAGAGGAGGAGTGTATTGTATCTATGTGATATAATCTAAGTGCCAAGAAGGGATCTGTGTGATCGAGAGTTTTGTGCATTATGTATAGACTTGAAGAGCTTAGTGCAAGTCCCTGTGTGAAGATATAGAAGGTTGTGTGTTGAAAGGCAAGGAAGAAGGATCTAGCGGGCTGCACAGATCTTTTGTCCTTTGTGAAGTAAGGGTTTCTATAGATTTGTGCTTGTAACTGATTGGCTGACAATAATAAATAAGAATATTTGGTGGGCGTAGCCCCAGGGTGGGGGTGAACCACGTAAATTTGTGTGTTATGCTTTGTGCCTTGACTTGTTGTGCTTATCTCTACTTTTGCTAAGTGCTTCGATATATTTAGATGGATATATTTATGCTTTGTGATTATTAGATGTCTATGAATAGAGGATCTGATATGTATGAAGATTCTTAGTGATGATCTACTGAATCTAATCTATTTTACTGTTACTAAGCACTAATATACCTTAGATCTAAGTGAATGTTTCGATGCTCTGTGCTATCTGCGAAGTATAATAAGGACTGAATATTGACGAATGATAGATGCTAAGTTCTCTATAAGAGATATAATCACATATATGTGTCCCAACTAAGGTTGCAGACACATGAGTCTTACAACCACCCCTGCCTCTACCTTTGGTGAGACTTCATCTACTTCGTAGGTGTTGCCAAAAGGGCCAGTACTTAGGGTTTTTTTGGTTCTCTCTTGTATCATTGAACCCTAGGTCTTCCCCTGTGCCAACACCTAACACATTCAAGCACTCAACATGGGGAGATATATTAGATCTAACATTTATTCATATTACTTAAGCACTAATCTATCATACTAGATGCATCATACATAAAGATATTGACACTAAGCATAAATCACATCACTAACATACAACCATAATGCACAAAGAAACCATAACACAGGATATATGTGGTTCACCCCAGTGTGGGGCTACGTCCACCAATTCTTCATCTTCTTTATTATCTTATGTCAATCTCCTTACATGCACAAAGCCTCAGAACCCACTCTGCATAGGACGGGAGATCTGCACACACCTCGCAATATCCTCCTTCCCTGAGCTAGGTTTAAGCACAAAGCCTTCTTATTTTCTATACATAAGATTCTTACAATCACTTTCACTTAGCTCTACAAGTTCTTAATACATAGTATGCACAAAGCATTCTCAACTATTCACACTTAGCATATTGGCATCTTATTACATCACCTATATATCTATTTATACATTATAAAATGGGCCTAAGCATGGGTAAACCCATGGGCCGACATCCCATACCTGTTACATAAACCCTAATCCCAAAAACTTCCCCAAAAAGGGGCCTAGATCCCACAATCTCCTTCTTCGACCAGCCTGTCGAAGTCCCAAAAGAGGTCAAATATGACCAAGGATCTCCAAAACTTGGTCAAGGGACAACAACATTTTTGATATACATAAGTGGATTACACCAGGAAGTACCAATGGACAAGAATCCTTGGAAGAGAGGAAATGAAGCATATACAAGAAGCCCCACATTGATCTACACAATATCTTGCAAAGAATATAGGGGGAGAGAAATTTTTAGGGGGGGTTACATTTACCATTGATGTCGAAGGGGTAGAGAAAGAACACAAGCATGAGAGAAAGATCAGAATCATGAAGACAGGGGAGCAATGATCATGGGGGGAGTATGAGTGTTGCCATCAATGCCAAAGGGGGAGATTGTTGGAAAGTTGGTTGTCATTGATGTCAACCCTAGAATAAGCCCCAAAGAAAGTTTGGAAGTCTCTCTAAGTAATGGGTGTATTTGAAGAAGTCTCTAAAGTGGTCCCATTATGGCGTAGCTTTAAGCATGGTGTATATGTTCATTTGGTCCTAATGGAAGATCCTTTTTAGGCTAATTTTCATCTCCTTCCTCTAGAAATTTTGCATTCATCCCTTGTGACAATTCTTCAATGTGATCTTCAGTGCCAGGTTGGAAATATAGAATCATACATATGTACTTTTTTCTATTGGTACAAATTATTCATGTTGATATTCTTGAAGATCACATTCTAATTGTGGGTATGTTGATGTTTATATAGTATCCACAACTTGTAGCACTTGACACCTTCTAATTATCCAATAAAGATACAATTAATTGTTTTATTTTCACTATTTTTCCCCTTCACCTTAAATACATGCATGTAAGCCTCACACCCAAAGACCTTGAGATGTGAAATAAATGTATTCTCTCCACTCCAGACTCTTCTAGTGTATTTTCACCCAAAACTAAACTAGGTATATATTGGTCAAATAATTTGTTGTAGCTACTATTTCAACCCAAAATATGCTTTTTAAAACAACATCTGATTTCATGCTTTGTTATTTCTCCATCAGGGTTGGATTCAATATCTCAACAACATCATTTTTTCTCGAGAGTAAGTGGGCAAGTATTTTTCCTTGCAATACCACAAGATTTGCAAAATGATTGAACCTGTTAGAACAATACTCAATGTAACATCCCCGACCACCTAGGTCAGACCATGCTACTCTAGAATTCATTCCCTGCTCAACATACTGTAACATACTCAACATCCAACTGAGCTATTCCACATAAAAATTTTGAACTACATGCAATTAAAACATATACACACAGAACTCTTGCAGAACTTTATATATAAAATGTAAACAGATAAATACACATTGTAAATGCATAAATTCATACTGAAATAACAATAAATGTATACATGCAGCATATACAGGAAATACCCATAAATATAAAGACATTTATAACCACACATAGGATAAACCCATAAAAACAAACATGTAAATCATAATGCAACATGTAAATTTATCACACAATTGACACTTATCTTGGCAAGAATATCACCAACTGCATGCAGACCTTCCATGAACCTCCTAGCCTTAGACCATACTGCTCATCACTCTCAGCAATGGGTCAACCCCGAGCTCGGACTAAACTCCACCCGGGTAAAGGGATTCCTAACCAGGTCGACTATCTCAGATAACAGGAAAGACTTTGTCACAGGTATCAACTCAAACTAACAACCTACAGTCCCTCATTCCCCACATGCATGTCCCACCCCAAGAAGTGTGCCCCTTCTCTTCTCAATAGTCCTTCGGCTGCCCCACTTCCTTTTCAGGCTTCAACAACAGGCCAGACAGGAAGTCTCAGATCCCTGTAGCTACATTTTAGCACCTTCAGGAAATCAATTTCCAACAATTCTCTCACCCAGAGAGATTTCTCACGGGCCTAACAACCCGCATCTTCAATATTCCACAGGCTTGAAAACCCACTTCTTCAGTCCAGCTACCAAGATAACCAAGTATACCAATAGGTATGGTTATGGATATAGGTTCAGGTGCAATGACAGGAAAGTATGGAGGATAGCTCACTCCTGCGTGAAAGATCATGGAATGGATTAATGGATGACTTCCTGATGGAAGGAATGATTAGAAAATGAACTAAGTCCAAACAATATGTATGCATGTCCCCAACTTGACACTTGTCATGTTGGGAGCTACTTTGGCCCACTTGTTCCCAACTTTGGAACTTAGGATAAAATAATTATCCATACTTTATACTTTAAGAAATATTAATATAATATTCTTTTTTGGCTTAAGTGCCCTAGCTTAGCCCTTTTCCTTAACTTTTATCCCTCCCTTTTCCTAAATAGTGGAGTTTATTCCCTTGTACTCTTTTATCGTGGTTGGTCTACATGCAACGATGTATTTTATATTAATGATGATACATAGACAAAAATAGGCACACTAGCCTTTAGCATCTAGGCTCTCTGGCCTAATACAAACATAAGCCTCCTAGCTTATAATAATTGGCTCATCAGCCTATAAAACACAACATATACACAAAGGCTCCTTGGCCTCAAAATTGTGCGCACATAAGTTGTTCTGTGCAGTATCTTGGAATGTGCACACTTCCTCATTTTACTGCGCAGTACATGCGTGCAATATACCATGGAAGGTGCCTACAAAATGATTTCAAACATCTCACCAACTTATGTACATTTGTATTTATATTTACAATTGGGTTTGGCCTAGGGATATTACACTCACTACCATCATCACTTCTCAACCTTCAACTTCTTCCCACTTTTCCTTTCAACCAAGGCAACAAAGGTATTAAAAAATTCAAGTGCATCACGTTTCTTCCTCATGAAGTAAACCCATGGCCTTTGAGAGAAGTCATCAATGAAAGTGATAAAACAAATAGATCCTATGATGGATACCACATCCATAGGTCTACAAATGTCAAAATGCAACAACTCAAGCATGTATTGAGCTTTGTTTTTACTCAAGGAAAATTAAACCCTCTTTTACTTTCCAAGCACACATGCCTCAAAAAAATCAAAAGGGTCATTTGAATCATCAATTTCATGGACAATTTTGTTAGTTAATAAATCTCATAGGTCCTTTTAACCAATATGTCCCATCTAACAATGGCATACATCATGTTTGATGTCTTAAATGATGTCATTGATTAGCCTTTTTTCCATTGACAGTGCATTTCCACTACCCATGAATTGAGTAGTCACATCCAAATTATACAAAGTTCCAATCCAAACACCCTTGGCCAAAACCATATCCCTTCAAACCAATCTACAACCTCCTTTATAGAATATTGTATCAACATCTACATTATCCATTTGGCTCACTAAAAGTGCAATACTCTAGATGTGATTCTAGTTTCAATGTTGTGTATGTACATGATGAATGGATATAAGTTGAATGATGTAATTTATAATTTAATGTTGAATTATAATAAACTGTATATCATCGACTACAAAAGAGAAGGACAAAAATAATGGGGGCTATGACTCCACAAGAGGGGAAAAACAAGGGGGATTAAGTAGGCTAAGGAAAAGGACCATAATAAGGAGATTTAACACAAAGTCTTGTAAAACTTAATTATGTCCCTTGATTATTAACTAATCACTATTTTATTAAGTCATGGGGGGGATTAGTTCATAAAGGAAATATGTAGCCCCTTCATGCCATGCAATTAAAAAATTTACCTTTACCATGCAAGTGAACTACGATGATTATAGTGGTTGTTCGGTTTTAAAGGTTTGAGAGGCAAGTTCGAAGCGGATTGTTATTCTAATATTAGAGAGAGTTGAAATTACCAAAAATTGGGAAATGTTTAAGGTACCCAATACCCTATCTACACTTTGAGGATATGGAGTACTTATGTTAAATACCCAAATTCGAACCAATTCAATAAGGAATGGAACTAATAGTTATGTTATTAACTATTTTCTATTATCATGCATGACACTACATATTTATGTAACCATTCAAATATTCATGAACCCATAAATCACAAATGCAAGATACCATAGGTGGTCATAAGAACAATATATAAATTAATACAATCATGACATAAACATAAAAATCCAGTATTAAATTCAACACCATTGAGAGATACAATTAGGAACACTTATCTATTTGGAATTGTTCACCAATTGGATATAGAAGTGAGACATTCCACCCAACCATAGTTTCTCTGCTACACCTTTTCTCTTTGAAACATATTTCATCCCAAGATGAGGTTATGAATCCACAAGGGGCACACTCTTCCTATGGATGGTTTTAATTTATCTTCTCATGAACCAATTCCTAGGCTCAGAATCGCCTACAACAATTTCCAATCCAAAGACATCTTCCCCATTAGCTTACATGACCCAAGGAATGGGATCCTCTTCTCTTTTCAGTAGTCCCACTTCCCTCCAAGGCTCCAACATAGGCTAGAAAAGAAATGTCATTGTTAGGATTCTAGGGAATTATTAGTTGTAGAAAATATTTCATCATAGTGGATTAGGCAAAGAAATGTTAAAATATCGATGGATCCATCCTCATGGTTTAAGGATGTACCACATGGTATTGACCTAGGTCACTCCAATCAAAGGCACAATTAAGAGAAAAAAATTTCCCAATGATGGGACCATGAAAATTGTACTCTAAACCATTGCAATTGATATTTTTTAGTCTAGGTATTCCTTGAGCCGTGTGCCCTGAAACCACCTCTTCACGTTGCCCAAATTCCTAGAGATACCCGTGGTATATGGGAATATTTGAGATCCCACCGATTATGTAAATGACCTTTAGGAAATCAGAATGAGAGTGAGGAGTGATTAAACGGGCCTCTCTAAATACCATTGGGAGGGCAAGAGTTGAATTTTATAACCATGACTCGAGGAGGGTCAGATGTGGAACGCACAGATAACATTTCCCAAGTATTGATGATTCTAAATAAATTTTGGAAACCCGATCATACCCCTCTAAAAACTAATATAATTATGTATATTCACCATTATTTATAAATTATTGGTTATATCTCTCATAGTTTGAAATCAATCTACACACAACAATTCACTCTAGGTTATTTCCCCAATTTCCCCAAAAAAGGATACTTTGGAAGGAAAGTCCTTGATTTCTAGTCACTTTGGCTCTCTATTTATTGCATAGCAGTCCATTTTGAACTCCATTATCCCCTCAAAAATTTAAATGTGAACCACAATAATCACAATATAATAATTCACTTACATGTAAAGGTAAGCTTTTAATTGCATGACATTGAGGGGTCATGTATCCCTTCATGCACTAACCCCCCAAAGGTTAATTAAACATAATTAGTTAATAATCAGGGACATAATCAAGTTGTATAAGACATTGGGTTAGCTCCCTCACTAAGGTCCCTTCTTTAACCTACTAATCCCCCTTGTCTTTCCCCTCTTGTGGAGACACAACCCCCCCTTCTTTTTGTCCTTCTCTTATACAACTAATGGTGTACATTTTATTATATTTCAATGTTTGATTACGAATTGCATTGTTTATCTTATATTCACTCATCATGTGTATACACAAAACTGAATTAGGGATCAAAACCAAGGTATTGCATTCCACTCCCCATAGATTTTGCACTATCCTCGGTGCACATCACTATTATATACAATTTTAACAAAATATTTACATCAAAATTTTAAAAATAAATATGGATATGTCGCTCACATTGCATCCTCTATCTCTCACATTGCTTCTTCATGGATATAGTGGTTCCATTGGACCTTTACCTACCCTATGACTTTGTTCCCGAGTACAACAACCTTCCTATCTTATATGCACATTGGTTGTACCTAGAAGTCTCATTCTAATTCCACCTGAATAAAAGTCTAGTCATTGAAATGATTAAGTTCATGCACATTATTTTTCAATAATGAAACATGAAACACTTTATGAACCTTTATGGCAGCAAACAATGAAATCATGTTGCAACAAGTCCTATCCTATATAGGTTCTCAAAAGGACCACAATATATGGCTATCAATTTACTCCATCTCCCCAACTTAATTGAAATTTTATTTGGTTTCACTTTAAGAAACAAATGCTCCCCAACTTTAAATTCCCTTAGTATTCTTCCTTTATCTACATAACTCTTTTACTTGTCCTATTTTTCCTTGAAATTTGACTTGATTTTGACCACTTTCTCTTCCATTTATCTGAGCAATTTTGGCCCAATTACCTTTTTGTCTACTGTATTTTCCTAGCTAATTGGATTGTTACACTTTCTGCCATACAATCCCTCAAATGGATGCATCTTTAATTAAGCTTGATATCCATTATTATAGGCAAATTCTACTAAATGTAAGGAATCATCCCACTTCGATGGTTTATCCATCACATACATTAATAAGATATCTTCAATCACTTAATTTAATCTATCTCTACTTTCCCATATGTTTTTGGATGGTGGGCTATATTGAAGTTCAAATTTGTACCAAGCCCCTTAAATAATCATGTTTGAGGTAAAATTTGGATCTTTGTCTGAAATAATTGCCTAGGTATTCTATGCAACTTAGCAATCTCCTTTAAGTAAATACCTGGTATATTAGCTTCCTTATGAGGAAACTTAACTAGAATAATTTGAGAAGATTTGGTTATATTGTCCACCACTACCATTATTAAATCATGTTGTCTTGTTGTCTTTGGTAACTTAGTGATGAAATCAATAGTTACCACTTCCCATTTCCACTCTCAAATTGGTAATGGCTATACCAAACATGTTGGATATCTATGTTTGTCCTTTACTATTCGACATTTTATGCATTTGGTTATATATTTAGCCACGTCCTTCCTCATTCCTAGCCAAGCTTATTGACTTCTTAATACTGCAATTGTCTTTTTATATCTAGGTTGTCCAACATATGGTACATTATGAATTTATTTTAAAACTAGTTTCGTTAATTCATAAGATTTAGGAACATAAACTTTTTGTATGCATAACAATTCCATTCTCTTAAAACTTATAACCAACATACTTTTTTTGTAAATTATCTCAGTGTAATCATTCCTTTATCTATATATATTTCTCCTCTAATGTAACGGCCTCAAAATTTATGTTCCTCAAATCGTTTTTGCACATACTAATAGTTGTATCATGCACGTCATGTACTCTTATGTTGATTTCATAGACAACATTGTTCTCCTTCCCTCTATTTTTTTAATATCAAAGTCACATTCATTGAGAAATTCTAGCCATCTTATTTTCCTGGAATTTAAAGTATGTTGTTCAAATAAATATTTTAGATCACTGTGGTCTATTCTTGACTCAAACTTTATCCCAACCAAGTAATGTCTCCACATCATCAATGCATGAACTGTTGTAGTGAGTTCTAATTCATGTATCACGTGATTCTTTTCATTCTCCCTAAACCTATTGGATTCATAAAAAATCGCATGCCTATTCTAAGTATGAACTCCACCAAGCCCCTCTTTGCAAGCATATGTACATACCACTAAATAAACATTTGGATCAACAATCTCAAGATTGGGTGCACTAGTAATAAATTCCTTTAAAAAATGTGATATATCTTCACACTTTGGTGTCCATTCAAATTTAATTCTCTTCTTCAATAAAGACGAAATGGGATGAGCATTCTTGGAGAATCCTTCTATGAATCTTCTATAATATCCAGCAAGGCCCATGAATGACCTTACCTTAGTTGTGTTCTTAGGTGTATGCCATCCCCTAATAGCTTCAATATTCTCTAGATATACTAATATTCCTTCCTTAGAGATGATGTGTCCTGAGTAATTAATCTGCCTCTAATAAAATGAACACTTGTTTAATTTAGCATATAATTGATGCTCTCTTAGAACTTATAGTACTAACGTCAATTTATTTTCATGCTCCTCCCCTCACTTTGAATAAATAATAACTCCATATAGGAATACAATGAAAAACTTATCCAAATAATTTCTAAATACTCCATTTAGTAAGAACATGAAGGTATCTAGTACATTTTTCAATCCAAATGTCACCCCTACAAATCCATAGTGTCCATACCTAGTTTTGAAAGCTAACTTACTAATGTATTCATCATTTATCCTTATCTGAAAGTATCTTGACCTCATATATATTTTTGTAAATATATTTTCTCCTCTTAGATGATCAAATAGATCATCAATTCTTGGTAGAGGATATTTATTACTTCTAGTGACCTTGTTCATCTGTCCAAAATCAATGCACAACTGCAAATTCCCATATTTCTTCTTCACAAAGAGTACTAGTGCTTCCTAGAGAGAGACATTTGGGTGTATATACCCTCTCTTTAAAAAAGATTATAATTTCATTTGCAACTCCTTCAATTCAGGTGTACTCATTTAGTATGGAGTCTTAGATACTAGAGTAGACCCAAGTATCAAATTAATAGAGAAACTGATATCTCTTTTTGGGGGTAATCATGGTATCCCTTCAAATACATATGCATACTCCTGCAACACCAAAAATTCCTCAAGGTTTGGGCTTATACACTTTCCTATCTCTTCCACATGAGTTGCATACAAATGACACCCTTTCCTGAAGCACCTATTAAAATATAAGGTTGAAATATCCCTTATAGAAATGAGTTCGGGAATTACTTTCACTACACTCTACTATCCTTCTTCATCAATACAAGTGAAAATATTATTATGATAGTCTAGGATAAAATGATGCACATCCAACCATCCCATTCCAATAAGAACATCATATGAGCCAAGTGGTATTATGCTCAAGTCTTTAATGGTGTTGACACCATCCATATCTAATGGGTAACCTTTGACAATTTTATTAAGTTTCATTTTAATCCTAATGGCCAATTGAACCAACCATGATTTCCCATCCTTAATTATTTTCAAATCAAATATTTCAACCAAATCAGGGGTGATGTAACTATGAATTTATCCCGAACAAACTAAAACTGCAATAGGTTGATTAGTAATCTTACCTTCAACCTCAATCAAGTGTGACGAGGGTTCTCCATATCAATTTTCTAGGGTAACACATATTCGTAGGATGTGCCCACGTATTCCACAGTTGTGTCCTCTTGTATGTTGTGCATGTTCCTAATCTTACCTTCCTTTTGAGAGAAATATGTGTACAAATGATATCCTTAAAAGGAAGGCAAGATAAGAAAAATCCATGTGTGATTAGTGGTTTTCCTACCAATTTTATAGGGAGGAATACATTCTTTGGATGTTCTTTCCCACATATTACATTGTAGTTTCCTCCTGTACTTTGAGCATGTTCCTCATCTTTCCTTACATTTCAGAGAAATATTTGTACAAATAATCACCTTCACATTCCCAACATTTTATTGGATACCTTTCCCTTTTTCCTAAGGATTTTCCATCTTATATTCACTATGAGTTGGCTAGCTCTGCTAATATGTATTATGACTATTCCTGAAGAAAGGAGGTTGAAATCCATTCTTCCTATGATCGTTGTTGTCATTTTTGTTATCTCTCAAAGAATTATGAAAATTTTCTCTACCCTTACTCTAGTCATATAAGTATTTTTCCTTCTCGATTGTTTCTTCACAAGTCTTACGTTCATCAAACATAATTTTATCTCTGTTGAATGCAAGAAACTCACTCATGAACCTTTGTATCTTTTCCTTCTCATCTTTAATATAGCTAATATACCTTAGTATATCCAAAAATGTCTTCTCATATTCTTCCATGTGTTGATTAAGGTTGGTTGTCATTGATGTCAACCCTTGAAGAAAGCCCCATAGAACAAAGGTTTGGGTAATGGACCCAATATTGTTTGATGTAAATATGACTCATTATTGTTTTTTCATGGTTGATAAAAAGTAAATATGGATGAACTCCAAAGTTGTCCCCTTATGGTGAAAGCCCTCACGGGAAGACACTTTGTGGAGTAAGAGAACCCATGATTAATTGTGGAATAATGAGATGAATGAAAGTGAATTTGTTAGGGAAAATATCCTATATGGATATTTCTTGTCATGTAATTTCTGGTGGTATGTGGAACGTCACATAATTCCTCACGGTTAGAGAGTTATGGCCATGAGAAGTTGGAGACCCCGAGTTTGGGTAATGGACCCAAGTTTGTTTGATGAGTAATGGTATGATTTATTATATATTTTCAGATAATAATATTCTATATGGATAGTACATGTCATTTCATTTCTCTTGGTATGTAGAACGTCACATAACTCCTCATGGTTTGAGAGTTATGGCCTTACGAAGTTGGAGGACCCTCATATGTCATCTAGAAGCCCCAAAAGGTCAAAGTAGTCAAAGTGGT
>JZKD02S1971901.1:352388-362671 GCA_000966675.3 Picea glauca
GAGAGCGATTTTCCTCAAGAGAGACAAGCTCGAGACCCAACTTTCTGTACGCAGACCTCGTCGGGGACATGCACTGAAAAAAAAATGATCAAGAGCAGCCTGCTCTGATACCACTGATCCGGATTATTTTCGGCACGAAATGAGAGCAGAGATATAATAAATAAATGCACAGAGATATTGTGTATATCCAATAATATAACAGAAATATATCAGATATGCAACCATAAACACAGAAATACAGTAATACACGATTTCTATTAATGAAAGAAATGTACAGAGACTGTAAAAATACAGAGTGAAAGACTCGCTAGAATGGTGGCAGCTTATCTCTGAGAAGAGATGTGACGGCTACTCGCATTCGTAAGAAGATGGTTACAATGAGGCTCAAAAGGCCTTTTTACAATAGATGGGAATGCAAAAAGTCCTAGACATCCAAAAACGTAACCCTAGGAGATAAAGCGCCAAAAGTCATGTGGGCCCCGTTTGGGTAAGTTGGTGCATCAACTTCCTGGGGTCGTAACGTTTGCATACGATCTCCGTTTTAGGCGTGTGATAGCTCGTTCGAAAGGTATCGTCAAGGAGATTCATTTTGGGGGCTCAATCATGCCTTTGGATATCATTGAGAACCTCGATCTTTAAAAAACTTCATTTAGGCCCTCAAAATGGCCCCGGAAGTGAAAACCTGCTAAAAATAGTAAATTACCAAAATGGCCAGAAAATTGTTTTGAGCCATTTGGAGAATGTGGGTGGCCCCCGATATCCACCTGGATCAAAGGTTGCACATTGTAAATCTGCTAAAGATATTTGGGACAAGCTTCGAAATATTTATGAAGGAGATTCAAAAGTCAAAGCAACAAATCTTCAAACTTATAGAGGTCAGTTTGAACAACTATAAATGAAGGAAGATGAAGATATCACATCCTACTTCTTACAAGTCGAAGAAACAGTGAATGCAATCATAGGATTGGGAGAAGAAATCGAAGAATCTGTAATTTTTCAAAAGGTACTAAGATCTCTTCTTGTGAAATTCAGCCCTAAGATATCAGCACTAGAAGAAAGTGTTGGACAACTGAGAGGGGGGGGTGGGTGAATTAGTTGTTACTGCGCTTAAACAATTATGCTTATTTTAAACTCTTTACACAACATTTAATGACAGTCACGATAATGTAGGGGAGTAAGCAATAGAACATTCAACATCAGTCACACATATGAGATACACAGAGATAGATATTTCCTGAGGAAACCCATCCAGGGTAAAAACCTCTTTTTCTTTATATGATAAGTAATCTTTACATTCTTTACATTATCATACATATAATCACCCACTCATAATGAGGCTACAACCTCTGTTTTGCAAGATTCTACTTGCTGAGAGCACTAACTCTCTGGATTTTCTAGCACCAACTCCCTGTTTGTCTAGCACCAACTAGAAGGAAGCACCAACTCCCTGGTTTCTCTAGAACCAACTAGAAGGAAGCACCAACTCCCTGGTTTCTCTAGCACCAACTAGAAGGAAGCTACAACTCCATGTGTTCAAGCACCCACTTGAACCTCTGAGGACAACATTCCTCTCTAGCACCTCCCAACCACCCTGAAATATAAATCTTTGCTATTATGACTTATTACAGCGATATAAAGTTCTTCAATGGCTTACTAATCTCATCATTGTTTTGCTACACTGAATTGCTCTATCTACGTCAGTGTCTTCTGCACACTCCTTGCGCTTTCTATTCTTTTTCCTTTTATGCTCTCTGCGCCATGTCCCTTCAATACACCATTCCCCTTCTGTACATTTCTGTTGCTGCACTCTGACTCCTTCTTCACACCTGAATCACACCCAACAACTCCTATAGATCTCTTATTTTCTGCATTCTTATAGTCTCTGTGCTCCTTGTGCATGCAATATGCGCCAAGCTCCTACATGCTCTCACCCTGCCACAGTTCTCCCCATCGAGGTGTTTACTCGTAGTTCACTTTGCCACCCTTTCCTCACTCCAGCCTCAACACCCCTCACTATCCTGCATTCCCTCCTCATGTCGAGTACTCTACCTGATCATCATTGCAACTCTTCAGCTTCTCTGGAAGTTCACCCCACGTGTCCAGCATCACTAGGTGTTATGTTGAGATTACTCAGTCTGTCTGGAAGTTGAGAATCTTCATCTTCTCTATCATAGTCGAGCTAATCCTCTATGTTGCAGTTACAGGCTTCATCTCTCATCCATTTGTTAATCACCTCTAAGAATATTCTTAAATAACTGGAAGATGCCTCGAGCCTCTTCATCTTCTCTGGCGATCATACTGAGGCCTCTTCAAGTCCTCTGGTAGAAACCATCAGTTGTTTCTAGAAATTACACTGTGAAGTGAAACAGTAGCCCTCCGATCATATTCAAGTTCACTTGCACCGTTGGATGGAGTTCGTAGGGTCTTGCATTTAATTCATCGTTTTGCATTTCGGCATTTTTGGATTCTTGTGGTTAAGGTTTCTTTATGCTTCACATGCTGATCCCCGAAACTCTGAAATTGAGCTTGGTTGCACTAGCTCCTTCCTCCATATTCCGCCAATGTGACCAATGGTTGTGACCACCGGCTGAGCCAAAACGTGTTTCACATTTTGGAATTTCGAAATCCTGTTGTGAGGCATCTCGACTCTCCAAGTCGCGATCTCTGAAACTCTAAAAAAAGATGCTTAGTTGGACTAGCTTCGATCATTTTGGCATTTTGTATTTCAGCATTTCGCGATTTTGCATGTCACGAATTCCTGTTGCAAGGCATCTAGACTCTCCAAGTCACAATCCCCGAAAATCTGAAAAAGGAGCTTAACTCTTCGAGCTCTTCTCTACAACTCTTCGACGATGTGACCACTGGCTGTGACCACAGCCTTATTAAAAAACTTCATTTCACAATTTCACGTTTCAGCACTTCGGGACTACTAGGATGAAGAGTCTCGAGTCTTGATACCTCCATCTCCTGGTATCCGAGACTATCCTTCTTCTTTCAAGATTTCGGCGTTTCTCATTTCGCAATTCTAGGACTCCTAATGATGAAGAGTCTTGAATATTCCAACTCCCGGTATCCGAAACTGTCCTCCTTCTTTCGGGATTTTAGAGTTTCACATTTCGTGATTCCGGGACTCCTGATGATGAAGAGTCTTGACTCTTCCAACTCCAGGTATCTGAAACTGTCCTCCTTCTTTCGAGATTTTGGCATTTATCATTTCACGATTCCGGGACTCCTGATTATGAAGAGTCTTGACTCTTCCAACTCTCAGTATCCGAAACTCCGAAATGGATTTATTTCTCGGTCTGTGAAACTTTTTGTTTATGTGCCTATTTTGGGATTTCAGCATTTTGCATTTCACCATTTTAGCATTTCTGCACTCCTATCGTGAAGTATTTCAACACTTCAACTCTTGGTATTCAGGACTCCGAAATGGAGTTATTTCTCATTCTGCAAAACTCTTGTTGATGTGCCTCTTTCGGGATTTCGAGATTTCAGATTTCGCAACTTCGGGACCCCTGTGTTGAAGAATCTCAACTCTTGACTTCTCAATCTCCCGGTATCCAAAACTCCTAAATGGAGTCGGATCAACGTATTCCAGTGTTTCTCATTTTTTCATTTTGGCATTCTTGTCTTGAGTTTCTTCCTTGACTCCTCCAATGCGCGGTATCTGAAACTCTGAAATGGAGTTTATGCTTATGATCTTTCCATGCAATTATCCATGTGCTACTAATCTTTCTTGCCTGCCGGTTTTCCATCAAATAAGCAAGCACACTCTTGCACTCTTTGTGCACCTCTGCACTATCTCCTCTGAGCTTATGTTGTTCCTGTTTTGTCATCGTTTCATACTCTAATCTTGCCATCAATGACAAGCACACCTGCATGTAAACATGTCAACAATCTCCCCCTTTGGCATTAATGGAAACCCTGAATGACTGCGCTAATCTATTTGGACCTCCAACTGTAGAATCTGGTCTAGACCACTCCTTTTTCTCCCCCTTTGACATCAATGTCAAAGAAAACATGCTCCCCCTGAGCTGTTGCAGTATTTTTAGGAGGTATATTTTATAACCCTAAATTGCAGCACACATGCTTACCTAGCATCAGGCCAACTCATATCCCTTCTTTGCCAAAAATCTGCTGAACAACTCTTTGAAAATCCTCTTGTGTCAAGGCCCACGTGCCCTAACCCATTACTTCACGCGTGTAAACACTGGATGACTCACAACAACCCACGTGTACCTAACAAAGCACGAAAAAAGGAAAGTTGTCGATGGGACAAAAAGCTATGGGTCAGTTAACTGAAACTTTCGGCCATGCATGGCCGAGGGTTTGTCCAAAACCCTAGCTCCTTCTAGCCTATAAAAGAAGGGGTAGGGGTACCATTTGGAGAAGGAAAAAATATAGCGAAGAAACTCTTCCCATTTACGTAATTCATTGTCCCAACCATTTAGCCTTTCCTCATGCCAAAGGAGATTTAACGCAAAGCAGTTGAGGGACAGAAGAAGAAGAGCCCAGGATCAAGTTCAAGGAGCGATGGTCGGTCTCAACTTTTGTAAATTGATTCACTTTCAATAATAAAAAGAATACTTTTCCCATCCCAATGCATGAATTGTCTATGATTTGATTTATTTATGCTTGATTTCTAACCCTTGAGTATAGAAGTAGCATGCATGCATAGTTGTTGTTTGTCTTGAGTGTAGGTCATCTGTGGAAGGAGCAGTGCAAGCAAGTAGTCAATCACAATGGAGGATCTACATCGAACGCTGGTAATAAGGTAGGTGGTCCTTTTCCTTGCATTTACTGTGAAAAAGGGGTTTAAATCTTGGGTTGTAGGTAAAAAAGTAGTTTCTATTCGATCAAAATATGCATGCAAGTCTGACCCTAGTTTGTTATTTCATAGGGTGTTTTTCCCAACAACAGAATTGGCGAATCCACTGGGGAGAATACTCTTTGGGGTTCCTGGATTTATTTAAGTTTTTGGGTAGTTTAAATATTAGGTTTTCTGTTTTTCTTTGCCTGTCTTTTTCTGTAAGGTCTGAGCTAGTAGGGAGTCTAGTTTTCCATACCAGTTTTCCTTGACTTTTTATTGACTATATTTTTCGGGACACACAGAGGTACACGCGGCCTACAGAACGCCTGCACACGTGTACCCACGCCCTATCCTCTGACATCCCACGTGTGAACGCTAGCTGTAGAGATAGTAGTAGCGTGTAGGATTTCAGAGAACCTTAGAGGCAGTCCTCCTCTTCCCTGTCAGAATTATAGATTCTCAGGGGGTTTTCTGGAATCCTGTCTGAGTCTTGCTAGTTCATAGTTCTATCTCAGATTGTCTTTTCTCGCCTTATTATTCCTTGCATTATTTGTCTTTTCTGTTAGAAAGAGCATCCAAGCCTTCAAGGGACCCTGGTTATCAATACTAGAGGCCTCTTCCTAGTCTGGACTATCTGTTTTCATATTTTTCCTTAGAATTTAGATATACAAGCAGCCTGTACAACGTCATCCCACGTGTACACGCTTTCTGTCTCTGTTCAGCACACGTTTGCACGCATTCTATTTTAGTGATAGTCACATGCTTGGATAGGCTACTTTTTGTTCAAGGTGGGGCATTCATCCCCTCCTTTGATAAGAAGTATTCCTCTCAGGTGTTTGAGTCTAGGTTTGAATAGTCAGTAGATTAGGTCATCTTACCCTTAGCCTATTTTTTCTCAGTTAAAAGTTAATAGAAAGATATATATAAAAAAAAAAAAAATGGTTTATGGTTTTTAGACAAGCGTGAGAGTCTTTGTTTTTTTATTTCCATTGTGTGATTCTTTACTCTGATTCTTTGTGATCTGCACTTTCAACCAGAATTTATTTTTCTTGGTTTTTTGCTTGTCAGTATTTTCCCTCTTTTGCTTTACTAGCACTTAAATAAACAAATAAATCTCATTTCATTTTCTTCTTTGGTTGAAAGGTGTGTTTCTACATCATCTAGGGAAAAGTATTTTGTTTCATAAGTTTTTGCAGTTCAATTAGATCATAATTAGCTCGTAGTCGAGCGAAATTCCTTTAAGATTGCTGTATAAAATCTTAGAAAAATTAAAAAAAAAAAAAAAAAACTTTCTTTGTGAAAAGTTGTTGAAATTTTGCATTTAGTAAAAGTTTTTTGTTTCCATCTTTTTCATTCATTTTTGCTTTCGTCTTTACACATCATCAGTTTCAACCTCATACCCCTTGACGTAATATAAATCCATAAACACAATGCCAATTGTAAAATCTACTAGACTTTTATGTTTGTAGAGTTCACAAACTAGTTCAGGACTAGGGCCTTGGATTAGGTTGGAGAGGAAACTCTTCAAGGCCATTAAAAACCAAACATTAGAGTCTCAGATAGGGAGTGTCTCAGTCCAGTTTCATGGAAGTTATCTGGCACCCCCCTCTAACACAAGGGATAAACACAAGGTCGCGTAAGGAAAGGTAGCGGAGATAACCCCTCCAAACCCAGATCAATCGTAGTGGAGAACACATATAGAGGGCTTGTTTTGGGATTCCGTCATTTTCATTTTCCACAGGGATTCATGGGTCTCGAATCCATTCGAGGTCCTCAGTTTTCTTCCGAACCATTTTCTCTCGATACCCTTGATAGGTTTCGGGCTTGATACCCTACTCATTTTGGTCTACCCGACTTTCGACTGTACCCGCCTGGTGACTGTTCACGTGCTGGCAACCTAGTTGCCAATCTTTTTAGGGACATACACAAGTGACTGCGGGGGTATACCATGGTACTTAGGACAGACATTGGGCCACGCTTTGCAAATTATACCTGAAGGGTGCTTCCGTGTTCGAGTTGCACCTGCACCAGTAAGTTGCTCTAGTGTTGGTTGTTGTAGCTGTTCTTCCAAATAGTTTAGTGATTGCTTGTCTTATCTCTTAGGGGCTTCTTTTTTAGTGTGTGTTACTTTTGAATGTTTAGAATACCTTAGCGTGTCTTGGATCTTCTCACATAGTGGAGGATCCCGATCTCTATCGGTCACGAAGGATTCTTTGCCTATCGTCGGTTACACTGGAGCCACCCCCGCCACCATTAAGGCGGAAGCTAGACCAACAAGGGTCTTTTGAAGCGATTGGGTTACAAACCTTTGTACCCAAAAAACTCCCAGAGGAATCAACTGTTTTGAACCTTGAAGCATCCTCTCTTATCTTGGTTGAAACCCCAACCACTGATATCTTGGCACCGTTTATTGTACCAATCCAATTTCACAAATGCCAGACAGTGCCTCACACAGCTATGGAAACAAATGTTGTTACTTCTTCTAGGAATTCTTCAATTCCCACCGCCGTTGCTACCACAGGAGAGTCCTTTCCTAATATACCATCATTGGTCTGAGCCACCATGGTCTCAGTCGCAACTACATCGCACAGTGGAACGAACACATCTATGGCGGTGGCCACAACCCCCTTCACACCTAGTGTGAAAGGCCCTCCGTTCTCATACGGTATGCCTAGTTCGGGTACAAGTCCTGCACTAACCTACTCCACTTTACAGACTTTGGGTYTGGGGGTAGGGAGCTCTAACACTCCTCTGCAAGGTCAACTTGGGGGCACTCCTGTCCCTTTTAACGCTTTTCCTTACGCAGYAGGTCATATTCCTCCTTTGTCCCCTTCGCTTGGTGGTCAGCATCAGCAGTCTGCTGGGMAGCCTACACACACTAGTGTATTTGGAGTAGGGAGTCGAGGAACACCTTCACACAGTATGTCAGTAGGTTCAACACCATTTTCTTGGAACGAGACGTTTGGTAACAACACATTCTCATCTCTCACTTTTCCATCTGGGGGCAACCCCATTTTTGGACAATCCACTCCTACGCAGGGTATTATTCCTACATAGGGGGCACACATAGCAGGACCTTAGAACTCAAGACAAGGATCCGTTCCCTCCTCTGGAATGTCATTCTAGGGTAATTCTTTCCACAGTCAATGGAACCCTGGAAAGACTACTATGCCTCTCCCATTAGGACTGGCATGGGGTAATCCTTCCCAAAGTCCTTCGAACACGATGCATGCCCAACACTCTATGTCCTTTATGGGAAATCAACTGATGATGTCTCCACAGATGCAAAATCCTTACACTAGTCAGGGCCATGGTTTCTACTAGATTCTAGGCCAGCGGCCAAACTTTTCCTGGCAACCTGGTGCCAGTCAAACTCCAGGACCCTTTTTCCCAGGTTATCAGCAGGAACCCAAACTACCATTCCTAGCGACGTTACACTTTCTAAATTTGACAAGGTTGTTAAATGATCCTATTTGTCACAATCCACGTTGGCCTCCTATATCGAAGAAGTTTCCTTCGGACATTCCAAAGTTCCAGGCCAAGCCTAATGAAGATCTAGGTGATCATGTGACTACTTTTCATCTTTGGTGTTCATCTAACTCCTTGAAATATGACTCCGTACAATTGTGATTGTTTCAACGTACTCTTATCAGGAGTGTCGCGAAATGGTACATCGAGCTCGATCGCTCAAGATACTCTTCTTTTGGCAAATTGGCGATGGCCTTCCTTAACCATTTCTAGTTACCTGTGAGATACGATGCTGGCACAGAGCTACTCGCCAATTTCGAACAGACGAAAGTGGACCATATCTCTGATCATATCCGAGAATGGAGACGCCGAAAGAGTCTAATCAAAGTACCAACCCCACCAGCATTCTTGCTTGAGTGGTTCCTTAAGTCTTTGGTCCCACATTTATCCAAATATGTCGCAACCTCCGGAGTTTTCTTCGAAGAAGATGCCATCATGAGGGCTCAACAGTTTGAGCTCATCTATTCTCAGTCTGGTTTATTATAAAACATCTTATCAGATGCGCCACGTTCAATACTGGATAAAACTAGACAGAGAGTTGGACCACATGCCGATGGTATTGTTGGTTCAGCACAAACTAAGCCCACTGAGAAATTGACAAAACAGTTGCAATAGTTATCCATACAACACACAGCGGCCAACCAAACTACTGCTTTGGCTGCTCCCCCTACCCAAACATTGGAAGTACATACCGTGCATTCGACTAACCCAAAGGCCACCCAACAGCCTGAAGGGAAGAAAAAACAACAAAAGAAGGGTAAGGGGGATAAAAAACCCATTGATAATGATGGCAGGGACAATATAGAAAAATGGAAGGCGAGGTATCCATGCAACTTGTGCACGGAGGACCACCCGACCCATCTTTGTCCCCAACTTGCAGAGGCCCAAAAGTTTGTCACATAGCAACAACAAGCAGTGTTGACTAATCCCTTTCAACATGGGCAAAATCTAACTCAAGCCTCTACAAGCACAGAAGGGGGTAGCCAAGAAACCTTCCCTCCTCCAAATAATCCCTCATCCATGAACGTATATATGGTTAGGGGTGATGCTTTCATAACAACTAGAGCGCATAACTATAGTAAACCAAGTGCTTCTGAGAAGGGTAAAGAAGTTGATCTCCCATCTCTTCCTCTACATATTGTGAAGACATTGGAAGAAACAATGACATGCATTCCAAAGGGTGCATTTAAAAAAGCTTCTCACAACCCAAATGCAAGGGCCACCCAGAATTACTCTGTAGTGGAGAATTTATCACAAACCCCTTGTGTGATGTCTGCTTTGGAGGTCCTCCAAAGCTTCCCTGCTCAGAGGAAAGCCTTATTAACTGCTTTGGGCTCTACTAAGACTTGTAATCTGCGCACCATCATGTTGGATATAAATGACTTAAAACCTTGTCTTCCTTACCACATCGTGTTTCAAATAGTAGTGGCTCATCCCACGAAAAATTTTACTCGCAATATTTTTTGCACGGTGGTCGATGAGGGTGCCTCGACATGCGTTATTACATTAGCATGTTGGAAGGCCATCGACCAGCCCATTTTTTCTCCATCACCTACTATCATCACTGCATTTGAGGGTCGTTCATTCTGACCACATGACATCATTCCTTCTTTCCCTGTGCAGTTAGGAGGGAAAACTGTGTGTGTCGAAGTAGAGGTAGTCGATGCTCCCCTCGACTATAATCTCTTGTTAGGATGGAGTTGTACTTATGCTATGCAAGATGTGGTTGCTACAATTTTCTGAGTCTTGTTGTTTCCACATGAGGGTCAGATAGTGACCATTGATCAACTATCTTTCTCCAGAGATGACCCAGCTTTGGGGGCATCCACGGTCCCGATGATTGATAATCCTCAACCAGGTGTTTTTAACGTAGGAGTTGGTTTGTTCCCATCCTTGATGGGTACTTTCGATTTCCCACCTCCTCAGGACGATATCAAATTTATAT
>JZKD02S1971901.1:363908-375420 GCA_000966675.3 Picea glauca
GGTAGTTTACCCCTTTTTCATTCCGAATGGTCAACTGTATGAACAAAGGTATACTCTATTGAATTCCCATTCTTTAGAAGAGTACTCTTAGGTATAATTTTATTCCTTTTTTAGACCTGAGGGACTAAATTTACGAAAAAGAAACCCCCACAGAGTCCATAGTTAAGCTCTTTTTAGACTCCCTAAAATTGAAAAGATCGTCGAGTGACCTTATTCTTTCACACTCATTAAATTGATCCGGAATAATATTCCTGACGGAGTCCATAGTTAAGCTTTTTTCAGACTCCTTAAAAGTGAAAAAATAGCCGAGTGATTTTGTCCTTGTCACACTCATTAAAACGGTTTTGAATTGACGTCTAATCGGTGCTACTTCATCCCTTTTTTGAACCGACTAGACTATTGTCAAAAAGGTACCCCAGTAGAGTCTCCTTTTATTCTATTTCAGACTCTTTAAATATGAAAAAACAACCGAGCTTACCTTCTCTGGGCTCGTTAAACTTACATCAAAGGACGTTACCATTGTGTGTTCTCTCAACCGCATTTGCATACCTTATCCACCAGCCTTGTGACAATTTGCTTCTACGTCTTAACACCTTTGGCCGCCGGAGGATTTTTCCCAAGTATCATTTTACCAGAACATCAATCTTGTCCTTGTTCCTTGAGCTTGTATGTTTGCAGTCCTTGTTCCTCCATTGTAACGTAATATTCCTTTATTATTTTTCCAAAATTATCGAAACGAACAAAAAAATCAAATATACCCAAAAAAGAGGATGGGAAAAGTATTTTCTTTATTGGCAGCATAATGAGTCTCCCTTGGATAAAGCACATATGTTCGTTTGATCATCAAACTATGGGATGTAGTACGACCTTAGAAAGCTTTTCTTGCTATATAGAGTTGTGTCCTCCACCGTTTGGTTATTCTTCCAAACATATGGAGAGTTTGCATTGCCTCCTGCTTCGTAAACTTATGATTAACATATATGTTACCTAAGTCTTATCACTTTCCGTGCTATTGTCCAAGGGAAGTTTGTCACTAAGCCTGAGTCGGCCCCTCTACAATGTGTCTCTTGTCCGCATACCCGACCATCCCGAATGTCCAATCAAGTCCTTGTTCAAAATCACAGAAGCCTTTAGTCCAATCATCAAGATTATAAATTCCATGACCGACGAGTCGTCGAAGACCTTTGGGTAGTGCAGTCGTACACTCATATTACACTACCCGAGTTTCAAAAGATTTTGAAGTTGTTTCTCGAGCTCTGAAGTCTAGCCACCAGGCCGATTCATCTTCTGGAAGATGGATACTCTATATGTATATCTTTCTGATTTCAAGATGTAGCTCCGCTGTGTATTATTCGCGGATACTCTTTATAGTTATTTGACATGGATCTACAATGTATTTGATTGGAAGCCATGGTTCTATTTTATCCCGAGCATGGGTATGCCCGCCTCAGTGAGACATTTGTTATTTTGTAGATGGCACCTCCTGGTTACTGATCCTTGGGCTCAATCATTTGGCACATCAGTAAAGATTGGTAATGTATCTTGGCCATCAGATGCTCTTCTGACCTCACACATTAGGGGGCATATGTTATAACCCTAAATTTCACCACACATGCTTACCTCACATCAGGCCAACTCATATCCCTTTGTTTCCAAAAATCTGATGAACAACTCTTTGAAAATCCTCTTGTGTCAAGGCCCACATGCCCTAACCCATTACTACACGCGTGTACATGTTGGCTGACTCACAACAGCCTGCATGTACCTAACAAAGCACGAAAAAAGGAAATTTTTCGACGGGACAAAAAGTTATGGGTCAGTTAACTGAAACTCCCGGCCATGCATCGTCGAGGGTTCGTCCAAAACCCTAGCTCCTTCTAGCCTATAAAAGAAGGGGTAGGGGTACCATTTGGAGAAGGAAAAAATATAGCGAAGAAACTCTGCCCATTTACGTAATCCATTGTCCCAACCCTTTAGCCTTTCTTCATGCCAAAGGAGATTTAACGCAAAGCAGTTGAAGGATAGAAGAAGAGGAGCCCAGGATCAGGTTCAAGGAGTAGTGGCCGGTCTCATATTTTGTAAGTTGATTCACTTTCAATAATAAAAAGAATACTTTTCCCATCCCAATGCATGAATTGTCTATGATTTGATTTATTTATGCTTGATTTCTAACCCTTGAGTATAGAAGTAGCATGCATGCATAGTTGTTGTTTGTCTTGAGTGTAGGTCATCTGTGGAAGGAGCAGTGCAAGCAAGTAGTCAAGCACAATGGAGGATCTACATCGAACGCCGGTAATAAGGTAGGTGGCCCTTTTCCTTGCATTTACTGTGAAAAAGGGGTTTAAATCTTGGGTTGTAGGTAAAAAAGTAGTTTCTATTCGGTCAAAATCTGCATGCAAGTCTGACCCTAGTTTGCTAGTCCGTAGGGTGTTTTTCCCAACAACAGTATCATATATTCAATTAATACAAAACTTCCCCTAACAGGAATGACTCTCTTAGGTGTGAGACGAGATGACACCCAGCTTCTGTCAGAGATATTCAAATGGTGTCTTGGCTAGGGGTTTAGTAAAGATGTATTCAATTTGTTCTGTGGTTGGAATGTAATGGACCTGAACAACCTGATTGGTGACCTGCTCTCTCAGAAAATGGTATTTTGTGGGAATATGCTTGGTCTTGGAGTGGACTATAGGATTCTTAGACACATTGATGGCACTAGTGTTATCACAATGAATTGGGATCGGTGCAGTGTATTTTACCTCCAAGTTTGCAAGTGTTTGAAACATCCATAATACCTGAGTGCAACAGGTAGCAGCAGTAATGTACTATGCCTATGTAGTTGATAAAGAAATGGAACCTTGATTTTTACTAAGCCATGCTACTAATGAGTCGCCCAAGAAGAATGCTCCTCGACTGGTGTTTTTTCTCTCATCAACACAGTTTGCCCAATCTTCATCTGAATAGGTAGTTAACTGAAAATTCTGATTTCTGGGCTACCACAGACCATAAGTCATTGTTTCTTTCAAATACCTGAATATCCTTTTGACAACTTGCAGATTCCTTTGTTTAGGTGCAGACTGATACCTTCCTACCATTCCAACAACATGCATTATGTCTGGGTGAGATGTTGTGATGTACAATAGGTTTCCTATCATTGAACTATATGAACTTTGATCAACATCAGGTGACTCATCATCCTTGCTTAATTTGCATCCATTAACCATAGGTGTACCCACAGGTTTAGAATCTTCCATTTGAAACCTTTTCAACATTTCTCTTAGATATTTTTCTTGAGAAATGAACATCCCTTCAAACCTCTGAGTAATTTGCAAACCAAGAAAAAATGGCAGTTCACTTATCATAGACATTTCAAACTCAGACTCCATGGTAGAAGCAAACCATTGTACCAATGAATCCTTATTACACCCGAAGATGATGTGATCTACATAGACCAATACGATGAGCAAATCATTATCCTCTATTTTGATATATAGATTGTTGTCAACTATTCCTCTCTTGAACCCTTTGTCTTTGAGATACGTATCCAGTCTGTGACACCAGGAACAAGGGGCTTGTTTTAACCCATATAAATCTTTCTTCAGCTTTCATATTAAGTCAGGGTTATTAGACAATTTGAAACCCTCTAGTTGTTCCATATAGACTTCTTCATTTAAATCTCCATTTAGAAAAGATGACTTGACATCCATTTGATAGACTTTAAACCTTTTATGACAAGCATAGGCAAGAAATATTCTAATAGCTTCTAATCTTGCTACGGGCGCAAATGTTTCATCAAAATCTAGTCCTTCTATTTGAGAATAGACTTTATAGACCAATCTTGCTTTATTCCTGACAACTTGTCCCTACTCATTCAACTTATTCTTAAAGATCCATTTGGAACCAATGATATTTTTACCTTCAGGTCTATGAACCATCTCCCACGTATTGTTTTTCTCAATCTCATCAAGTTCATCATTCATTGCTTTAACCCAATGGTCATTTTTGCTAGCTTCATTAAAATTCTTTGGGTTCTAGCAAGGATATGAAAGCTATATGTGATCGTTCGGTGTCTTTGATTATCTTTCTCCTGGTTTGTACACCTTTGTCTTTTTCACCAATTATCTGACTTGTAGGATGATTCTTTTGAGTGATTCTGGAGGAGGAATTTGAAGTTGTCTACTGATTTAAATTTGTCTGAGTATCTATGTCTTCATCTCTAATTCAGAGTCTTTGTTTTCTAATTCTTGGACCTGTTCATCTTCATCTTTAGTTGTGTCCTTTGTAGACGACTCATTATTGTACACCTCTCTTGCTGGGATTCCTTCATCAACTTTTATGTCAATACTGTCAACCATTTTATTCAGTCTCTTATTATAGCATCTATATCCTTTACGGTTTGTAGCATACGCTAAGAAGATACCTTCATCATCCCTGTCATCATATTTTCCAAGGTTCTCATCATTACTTTTTATGTAACATTTACTCCCAAAGACTTTGAAGTGTTTGATTGAAGTAGGTCTCCCATACCACAGTTCATAAGGTGTCTTATCATTTTGTGGTCTAAGGTGGGATTTGTTAAGAACATGGACTGTTGTGTGTATTGCTTCTACCCAGTAGGTTTGACCAATGTTCTTCTCATTCATCATTGACCTGGCCATTTTTTGCACTATTCTGTTTTGCCTCTCAACTACTCCATTTTGTTGAGGAGTCCTTGGGATTGTGTATTCTCTCTTGATCCCATGTTTATCACATAATTCCTTGAAATCACTTGACATAAATTATCCTCCTTTGTCTGATCTTACTGCCTTTAACCTCTTGCCTGTTTGATTTTCAGTTAAAGCCTTAAATGTTTTAAACTTCTCAAATGATTCAGCTTTTTCC
The DNA here is from genome assembly GCA_000966675.3 of Picea glauca. NCBI lineage: Eukaryota > Viridiplantae > Streptophyta > Pinopsida > Pinales > Pinaceae > Picea > Picea glauca. Next base: position 368,787 of record JZKD02S1971901.1, read on the forward strand.
TTAAGAAAGGAAACCCAAGTAAGTCTGGAGTAATCATTAATAATCAGCATGAAGTAATTTTCTTTCCCTGTGCCTTCCTGTCTTGATCATCCACATAAATCCATATGAACTAGTTAGTCTGGTTTCTCTGTTGAGGTAAAGCTCTTGGACTTAAACTGTGTCTTGGTTAGCTTTCCTACTTCGCAGGGTTTGCACATCAAATCTTGGGGCTTTTATATTCTCGAAAGATCTTTTACTGCCTCAATATTTTTGAGCTTGATTAAGTGGTCAAAGTTTAAATTTACAAGTCTCCTATGCCATAAACATCTTTCACCATTCTTGCTTAGATGACACTCTTCTCTATCTTCTTTCAGCACATATACATTATTTTTTGTCCTTATTCCTTTGTCCACCACTTGTCTTGAGTTTGCAAACTTTATCTTGCAGTTCTTGGATGAACACCACTTCACATCCTCTGTCACACATTTGACTTACACTGAGAAAATTATGTTTCATCCCATCTACAAGCAGAACATCTTTGGATTTTCCTTTTCCATTACTTAAACTCACCATCCCTTTACCCTTTATTTTACCTGGAGCATCATTTCCAAAGGTTATGTTTCCTAAATTGTTTTCACTTAGAGATAGAAACTTGCCTTTGTCTCCCATCATATGTTTGGAGCATCCATTGTCTATCTACCAAGGTTTCGTTTGTCTTTGAGATGACAACACTAATCCAAACTTGTCACTTTCTTTCTTCTTCAAAACCTTGACATTTTCAGCAGGGGAATTCAAATCTAGTTCATAGTTCCTTAATTGATAGTCAACAAATTTATGTCTATAGTTATGACAGGTGTAGAATTCAATCGCATTGTTCAATAGGTCAAAATTATTGTTACAACGTTGCCTACTCATTGACTATTGATTATTTCTTGACCTCCTTAGTTGCATGTCTCTAGACTTAATTTGGCAATTTGCAATCTGTGAAGGTTTGTTACTTGGTTGTATCATTATTTGTTGTGGCAAGTATTTATTCCTTTGAAATACTAATTTCTCATGTCTAAGTCTTAAGGAACAATTTACAGCTTTGTGACCAAATTTAGAACAGTAGAAACAATAGCCATAGAAAAATTATGTGTACCTGGAAAAAGGTTGTCTTCTTTGAGAAAATTGATTTCTTCCATGTTGATGACATCTTTCAGTAGGGAGCGCATTATTTATTTGTTCTACAGATTCAGTCCTGGCACCTTTTTCTTTACTCGTCTTGGGTGGTTGATTGTCTTCCTTTGTTTCTGCAGGTTTGTTGTTGTCATTAGTTGTAGATTTGACAAACTTGATGGGTTCTTCGTTTCTTGGCTTACCACTACTTGATCCCTCTTCATAACCCAGACTGGTTTTCAGCTTTGTATTCCTTTGCTGATTTAGAATGGTGGCTAATCCTTCTGAGGCTTTGATACTTGATAGATTTTGATTATACAAGGCTTGAAACTTCTCCATCTCTTTCCTAGTTTTGAATACTTCTTGTTCTAAGGCTTCACATCTTGCCTTCTTTTCTGATAACTGTCATTTCATAATGTCTTCGATTTTCTTTGCCTCTTCTAATTCCACTTTTAGTAGGACAAGGTCTTCATCAGATTCTTTACTTTCTTTCTTGAACTGTATCAACAATTGTCTTTGCTTTATGTTCTTAATTCTTAGTCTTTCAATCTCTTCCAGTGCACTGATCAGTTCTCCTTCCATGTCAACCACAGCTTCTTCTTCATTAGCATCACTTCCTTTGCTTTTATTATCATAATCCTCTTTGGCCATAAGTATGAATTCATTTAGTTTATCTTCAATAGAGGAGTCATTTTATTCATCATCTGAAGGATCATCATCATTGTTTACGCAAAGACTTTTCTTCTTAAAGTTATTCTCTTTAAAGAAATTTATGTGTTTGTGCTTCTCCTCCTCATCACATGTCTGATCTTTTCTTTTGTGGGGACATTTATTTGCAAAATGACCTATCCTACCACAGTTGAAGCATTTGAAAGGCAGTTTACCTTTGTATTTTCCCGATCCCTTCTTCAATCTCTTCACAAATGTTTCTTCAATTTCATTGGGCTCAAAATCCTCATTCTTGTCTACTTTAAATGATGCTTCTCTAGAGGTGGGTTTATCTTTAACTATTCTCATTTCATATGCAGTCAATGTTCCTAGAAGTTGATCAAAATCCAAGGTTTGTAGATCATTAAGTTCTTCTATAGCAGAGACCTTCAGGTTGAACCTATCTGGGAGAGATCTCAAGATTTTTTGAAATAAAGAAGGTTCCTCAATTTTTTCACCAAGTGCCTTCATTGCATTTACCATTTCTTCTACTCTCAGAAAGTATTTTCCAACAGTTTCATCTTCCTTCATCTTCATCTGTTCAAACTGTATTATGTAGGTTTGAAGCTTGGCATCCTTTACCTTCTCATTACCTTCATAACTGCTAATGAGTTTGTCCCACATTTCTTTGGCAGTTCCTAGGTGCATAACTTTTATGAATTTTTCTTATGTAAGCCCACTCAAGATAGCATTCATATCCTTAGTGTTGAAGCTAAATTCTAGCTTGTCGTCCTTATTAGCTAGTACAACTGGCTTTACATAACCAATATCTACCACATCCCAAACACCTATACCTAAAGCCATTATGTAGGTTCTCATTCTAACTTTCTAGAAGGCAAAGTTTGTTCCATTGAATAGAGGGGCCTTATTGGTTGAATTTCCTTCATTGCTTGACCTGTTTAAGCTCTAGGATCTACCCTTAGATAAAAGGGGCCGGCTCTGATACCAATTGTTTGAAAATTAAGGGGGGGGGATGAATCAGTTGTTACTATACTTAAACAATTATGCTTATTTTAAACTCTTTACACAGCATTTAATGACATTCACAATAATGTAGGGAAGTAAGCAATAGAACATCCAACATCAGTCACACATATGAGATACACAGAGACAGATATTTCTTGAGGAAACCCATACAGGGTAAAAACCTCTTCTTCTTTATATGATAAGTAATCTTTACATTCTTTACATTATCATACATATGAGCACCCACTCATAATGAGGCTACAACCTCTGTTTTGTAAGCTGCTACTTGCTGAGAGCACCAATTCTCTGGATTTTCTAGAACCAACTCCCTAATTGTCTAGCACCAACTAGAAGGAATCACCAACTCCCTAGTTTCTCTAGCACCAACTAGAAGGAAGCACCAACTCCCTAGTTTCTCTAGCACGAACTAGAAGGAAGCTACACCTCCCTATGTTCAAGCACCCACTTGAACCTCTGAGGACAACAGTCCTCCCTAACACCTCCCTACCACCCTGAAATATAAATCTTTTCTATTATGACTTATTACAGTGGTATAAAGTTCTTCAATGGCTTTACCAGTCTCCTCACTGTTCTGCTACACTGCGCTACTCTGTCTACATCAATGTCTTTTGCACACTCCTTGAGCTTTCTGTTCTTTTGCCTTTTATTCTCTCTGCACCATGTCCCTTCAATACACCATTCCCCTTCTGTCCATTTCTGCTGATGTGCTCTACCTCCTTCTTCACACCTCAATCACACCAAACAGCTCCTGCAGATCTCTTCTTTTCTGCATTCTTATAGTCTATGTGCTCCTTGTGCATGCAATATGCGCCAAGCTACTGCATGCTCTCACCCTGCCACAGTCCTCCCCATAGGGGTGTTTACTTGCACTTCACTCTGCACCCTTTCCTCACTCCAGCCTCAACACCTCTCACTATCTTGCATTTCCTCCTCATGTCGAGTACTCTACATGATCATCATTGCAACTCTTCAGCTTCTCTGGAATTTCACCCCACGCATCTAGCATCACTGGGTGTTATGCTAAGATTACTCAGCCTATCTGGCAGTTGAGACTCTTCGTCTTCTCTATCATAGTCGAGCTAATCCTCTATGTTGCAGTTACAGGCTTAAACTCTCATCCATCTGTCAATTGCCTCTAAGAATAGTCTTAAATCACTGGAAGATGCCTCGAGCCTCTTCATCTTCTATGGCGATCATACTGAGGCCTCTTCAAGTCCTCTTGTAGAAACCATCATTCGTTTCTAGCAGTTACACTGTGAAGTGCAACAGTAGCCCTCCAATCATATTCAAGTTCACCTGCACCATTGGATGGAGTTCGTAGGGTCTTGCGTTTAATTCATCATTTCGCATTTCGACATTTCAGGATTCATGTGGTTAAGGTTTATTTACGCTTCACGTACTGATCCCCGAAACTCCGAAATTGATCTTAGTTGCACTAGCTCCTTCCTCCATCTTCCGTCAATGTGACCAATGGATGTGACCACGGGCTGAGCCAAAATGTGTTTCACATTTCGACATTTCGACAATATTGTTGTGAGGCATCTCGACTCTCCAAGTCACGATCTCTAAAACTCCAAAAAAAGGTGCTTAGCTGGACTATCTTCGATCATTTCAGGATTTCGTATTTCCGCATTTCACGATTTCGCATGTTGTGAATTCCTATTGCGAGGCATATCGACTCTCCAAGTCGCGATCCTTGAAACTCCAAAAAATGAGCTTAACTCTTCGAGCTCTTCTCTACAGCTCTTCGACGATGTGACCACCGACTGTGACCACAACCTTATTCAAAAACTGCATTTCACAATTTCGCGTTTCAACACTTCAGGACTACTTGGATGAAGAGTCTCAGGTCTTGATTCCTCCATCTCCTGGTATCCGAGACTATCCTCCTTCTTTCAGGATTTTTTCATTTCGCATTTCGTGATTATGGGACTCCTGATGATGAAGATTCTTTACTCTTCCAACTCTTGGTATCTGAAACTGTCCTCCTTCTTTCAGGATTTCAGAGTTTCGCATTTCACAATTCTGGGACTCCTGATGATGAAGAGTCTTGACTCTTCCAACTCCCGGTATCCGAAACTGTCCTCCTTCTTCCGGGATTTCGGCGTCTCATTTCACAATTCTAGGACTCTTGATGATGAAGAGTCTTGACTCTTCCAACTCCCGGTATCCAAAACTCCAAAATGCAGTTATTTCCTAGTCTGCGAAACTCTTTGTTTGTGTGCCTATTTCAGGATTTTAGCGTTTCGGCATTTCGGCACTCCTATGGTGAAGTGTTTTGACACTTCAACTCCCAATATCTGGGACTCTGAAATGGATTTATTTCCCAGTCTACGAAACTCTAGTTGATGTGCCTCTTTCAGGATTTCAGGATTTCATATTTCGCAACTCCGGGACCCCTGTGTTGAAGAGTCTCGACTCTTGACTTCTCAATCTCTTGGTATCCGAAACTCTAAAATGGAGTCGGATCAACGTATTCTAGTGTTTCACATTTCTCTATTTCGGCACTCTTGTCATGAGTTGCTTCCTTGACTCCTCCAATGCCCGGTATTCAAAACTCTGAAATGGATTTATGCTTCTGATCTTTCCATGGAATTTTCCCTGCACTGCTGATCTTCCTTGCCTGCATGTTTGACATCAAATAAACAAGCACACTATTGCACTCTTCGTGCACCTCTACACTATCTCTTCTAAGATTACATTGTCCCTATTTTTCCATCACTACATACTCTGATCTTGCCATCAATGACAAGCACACCTGCCTGTAAACATGCAACAGAAAGATCGGATCTAAACTCAATAAGCATGGATGAACTGCATGGAATCTTCACAGCATATGAGATGAGAACTGAACAGGAAAATCCAGATGTAAAAGAAGCATCCTTCAAAGAATCCAAAAGATCAAAGAAAAGAAAAAGGAACAAGAAGAATATAGCAGCAGAAACAATGACTCAGAAGATGATGAAGAAGTGGCCAACTTCGTCAAAAGACTGAACAAGGGAACCAACGGTAGGTACAGAGGTAAGCTTCCTTTAATTTGTTTTAATTATGATGGTATTGGTCAATTTTCTAACAAATGTCCTCATAGGAAAAGGAGAAATGATGAAGGTTACTCAAAAGGCAGACAAACATATAAAGGTAAAAGAACTACAAAGAAAGTTTTCAAGAAAAAATTTTGCACCAAAGAAGACATATCATCATCAGATGAATATGAAGTCAGTGACAGTGAAATAGCGAGAGTTTTATTCATGGCAATAGAAGACTCTAATAAAGAAGACTCAGAAGAATAATCTAAAGAAGCATATGAAGAAGAAATTGAAGAGGCAAAAGTTGACTTCTGAGAAGAATTAATGAGTGCCATAGAAGTTATCAAAAGAGAAAAGAAGAAAAACAAGAAACTACAAGCAGAACTAGATAAGAAAAAAGAGACTCAAGAACTAGAAAAAATGATCACAAAATTGAAGTTTCAAATAGAAGAAGATAAAAGAATTGAAGAAGCACTCAAAGAACAGCTAGAAGGAAAGGGCAGTATCATTGGAAACCTGGAAATAGAGATTGTTACACTAAGAAAGGATATTCAAAAGAAAAATATGCAGAATAGCTCAAAAGTTCTGGATGACATTATCAGCAGTCAAAAATCTTATCTTGACAAGTTCTGACTTGGACACAAACAGACAGAAAAGGGAGCAAGCTCCAAAACAACAGAGCAAGAAACAAATCCAAAAATTTATGCAGAAACAATCAAAGGGGATAAAAAGATATACAAGGAAGATTACAGGGACACTCCTCCACCGAGAAGATT
>JZKD02S1971901.1:398021-411592 GCA_000966675.3 Picea glauca
GCCCACACTGGGTGAACCACGTAAATCTGTGTCTCTCTTGTATTGTGTGTCTTCTATGTTTTGTTTCTGCATTTGTTTTATTTTATTGCTCCGCGGTCCTATTTTTCTAACAATTGTAAACTATTAGACTATGCAAAGTGATTTTCCAATAGATCCCAGATTAATTAATTACTACCTTTGCTTGAATTTATGAAAATAATTGAATACGGAAAATGAAAGAAATGAAAAATATGCACAAAATCCATGCAATTGGACATAAGATGTATCATGGGAAACCCAATACAATACAAAACCATATAGAAGGTGAGACCTATGCTCTACTCTCTTTTCTTTTGTTATGAAAAGAAAGTACAAAGAAAGAGGCACTCAATATGGAGTTTCCTTTGACATTGTGGCCTAAACGACTGCTACAAAATATCCTACCTCCTATATTATTCTCTCAAAATACCACTCCTTGGATTCCCTTCTCAACTATGGAATAAGTACAATACAAAAGAATGGAACCCTTTCTCCTCCTAACATCATGGTATTTAACATCGCTCTAAAGTCATATAGGTTTAGGGTTTTGACTTCCTCAACCCTCAATTAGTACTAAGGTTTAAACCTTCTATAATATTCTTGAAATTACACATGTGAATATCCCCATATGTGTGAGTAATGTGGGCTGACATGACATCCACTCATACCATGGTGGACAACAGGGTGGATCAACTTGCAGGAGGCATAACGTTTGCATACAAGCTCTGATTGGGTCATTTTATGCACCATTGGAAATGTCTTGGAGTCTAGAACACTATCAAGGGTGTGTGCATAAGTTCAAGCATGAAAACCCCAAACAATGTTGTTTAGTATCTCAAAATAACTATAGAAAGTCTCAGACCCCAATTTTCTAGATTGGGACCTACCACTAAAATGGCCCTGCATGTTGATTCCTCCATTTTTTTTCCACCCACAAAGTACTTGATCTAGATGGATATCAGTTTCCATGCATATATTCAACTTTCTCAAAACATGGGTTTCCACCTTGGCATTTTTTCTATGGTTTTTTGGGACCTGAACTTCTGAGGTCGTTTTGAGGCCGTAAACAAATTTTTTTTGGGCACGACAGTGCCAAGACGATAGTTAAAGGCATGGTCTGGGCTGAATGGAATATGTACTCCTCAGCTAGACCTTTTGGATGAGGTATAGAAATCCCCAAAAAAATATTGTATGAAAAAATTACGTCCTCAGGAAGTTGACGTATCAACTACCCCCATCGGGGCCCACAAACCTTTTGGCGTTTCATCTTCTAGGGTTAGGGTTTTGGATTTTATTTATGTTAAAAAGGAATTTGGAGCCTCATTGTAAACATCATTATCTTCTTGTGAATGAGCATAGTCATCACAACTCTTCTCAGAGATAAGCTGCCACCATTCTAGTGAGTCATTCATTCTGCAATTTTACAGTTTATGTACATTCTCTCATTAATAAAAAAAATTGTGCATTATTGTATCTTTGTGTTTATTTCAATATTGTTGTATATTTCATTGTTATATCTCTTCCTTCATTTGTTTCTCAAAATAATATGGATCAATACCAAGATAGATGAAAAATTGTATGATGATCCAATCTAGATTATACCTCCCCATTTATGGAGAATTTTGGTCCCAAAAATATTTATTGAATGAGGCAAGGAAGGTTTTCCTCTACCTTCTCCTTGGAGTACCATTTTACTTTGCCTGGAAGTTGTCCTTTTAACCTAATCTACCAAAGGTCAAGTTTCCCCTATCTTGTAGTTCTAGACTTCCTCTGCAAAACGATGTCTTCTGCTAACTCTTCCTAAGCATTTGGTGTTAAGTCCTCTATGGTAGGTAGCACTTTCTCCACCTCCTCATCCAACATGGAAGGCTTATAGAGTTTCAAATTATTTGCATTCACTACTAAGTAAATGTGCATGTATGAGGGTAGACTAAGTGTATAGGTGGTATCTCCCACATTCTCCAATACCTCAAAGGACCATATTACAGAGCCTTGGCATTCTTACCAAGGCCTTGCAGTCTTTCCTTGTTTAGTATTAACCAAACTCTATCTCCCACTTTAAATGAATTATTGGTTCTTTGTTGATCATGTTTCATTTTTTACTTTTCTTGTGACTTAGTTAACATCTCCTATACTTGTAAATGAATCTTTCTAATCTTTTCAACAAATTTATTTACTTTCAACACTTCTCTTATGATGTCTTCCCTCACTCCCCCTTACCTTCCATATATAACATCAAAGGGTGAAGGAGATAAATACCCAAATAAAGTTTCAAAAATGGACTTACCAATAGAAGTGCAGACTACTTTGTTATAAGAGTGTTGAATATAGATCAAATTTTCGTCCCAAGTCTTCAGATGCTTCTAGTTGTAACCCCTCAAAATATGTACCAATGTCATGTTGACTACTTCTATCTTCCCATCTGTCCATGGATGGAATTTTTTATATCTCTTCAACTTTGTGTCCATATTCTCCCAAAGTTTAGTCCAAAATTCACTAAGAAATATGGTATCCCTATCTGAGATGATGCTCCTTGGTATCCCGAAGTGCACCTAGACATTTTCAAAGAACATGTTTGTTGCATCCTATCCTTTAATGGTCTTTTTACAAGGCACAAGAATGCACATCTTGTTGAACATGTCAACTAACTCAAAAATTTAGTTATGTCCATTCTGTGTTGTTGGTGAAACACACACAAAATCCATGGAAATGCTTTCCCAAGGTCAAGTGGGTACATATAATGGATGGTATATACCTTTCTTTATATTGATGGGATTGTTGGTACAACAAAGTATGCATACTCTAATATATTGTGCTACATCTTCTTGCATTTTTGGCTAGTACACCTACCTTTGTAAGTTAGCAACTGTCTTCCCAACACCAAAATTTCCTTCAACCTTGGAGATGTGAACCTCCATCATAAGTTGCATTATTTCACCTTTATGAACATAGATCTTGTTTAGATTGTAAAGTAACCCATTCTGAAGATGATAGTCAACCTTATTGTCACTTTCATTTACATGAATTTGGCCATGTAGTTGTTGAAACACCTCCATGAAGTACTCATATTCTATGTATTCATCTTTGAATGGATCATGGATAAAATGATACATGTGCATAAGAGTTCCAAAAGTTGAAATATTGGATTTGGGTGCCCTTGAAAGAATGTCTTCCAACTTATTATTGTTGCCCTTCTTATACTTGATGACTAGGTCGAATTGTTGCAAAAACCCCATCCACTTTTAATGTTTGGTTAGTTGAAGCTTACTCTGGGCTTGAAAATACTATAGTCATCGGTTATCTATGTGGATAATGGTTTCCTTTCCCATCAAATAATGATTCCACTTCTTAATATATCGAACTGGGTCATACAGTTTCTTACCATGTGTAGGGTAGTTCAAAACTCTCCCATGAAACATCTCAAAAAGATAGCATAATGGATTACCTCCTTGCATCAAAATTGTTCCCATATCATACCCTCTTGCATTTGTCTACACTTCGAAGGGATTTTTCAAGATAAGAAATGCAATAAATGGTGCTTGACTGATCTTTTGTTTTATCTTGTCGAATGCTTTATACTAATTCTTTCTCCACTGGAAACTTTTACTACTCGTTGTTATGATGTGGAGTGGTGTAGCTACCATTGAAAAAGATGATATGAACTTGCATAGGTATTGTGCTACCCCAACAAGCTCCTAACTTAAATGACATTAGTAGGAACTGGAAAATTTATAATGGCCTCCATCTTTGTGGGATCTATCTTGAGCTACCCTCCACCAATCACATACCCAAAACACACTAATGACTATTGAGAAAATTCACATTTCTTGAGGTTAGCCAGCAGTTGATGCCTTTTCAGAGACAATAACACCTGCATTAGATGTGACATTTTCTCCTCCCAGGTAGAGCTATAAACTAATATATCATCCAAATACACTATAAAAAATGAATCGAAATACGAGAACAATACAATATTCATGTCTCATAAATGTAGCTAGCGCATAACATAAACCAAATGGCATGACTGACCATTCATACAAACCTTACCTTGTCTTAAAGGCAGACTTACATGTGTCTTCTTCTTTGACACGTACTTGGTGGTATCAATTGGGATCCATTTTTTTCATATTTCTTTACCCAATAAAGTCATGTTCTTAAACCATTTCACTAATAATCTGTGTCCATCTATGCCATAAACCTTCATTAAACATCAGTATTCGCTATTATATAACCCATGTGGTTAATACATCATTTTTGTATGTTTTTAGTGATTAAAATATGATTGTATCATATTTTTACTAATGATGGTTTATGAAGTGTGATTTCTATAAGTGCAGTTCAATTTAGTTCATGTACCAATATTGTAGTTCTTGTACTCGAAAACATTGTTTAGCATATGTGCATGCTTCTAAGGAAAACCAAGACATGGATTTTCTCCACAGCAGCGTCGACATGCTTGAGAATGGCTCAAAAATGTGCTCAGGTCACACATGTCGACCTCCAACATAGAAAGAGCAGTTCAACCTGAAATTAGAAAAAGTTCCAAATAGTCAACTTCCTCCTTGATTCTCTTGCAAATGAAGATGAATCTGATAAATCTAAAACATGGATCTTGTTCGCAGTATGGATAATTGAGTAAAGAGTGGGTGAATTTTCAAAATATGGAATGGTATGGGAGATATAGTCGGATCTTCAACACCAATCTGCCCAAAATACATAAATTCATCGAATTCATAATCAATGTTCATATTTGATGTTGTGTATTTGGGAATATGGGTTTTGATTATCATATGGTTTATTATCAATGATTTTACGTCTAGGTCACTTTCTCCAAGCTCCATCTTGTAGCCAAAGGATTGGTCAATGCATTCCATGTGGAACGCTAGATTTCAAATGATTTAGTTTCTTGCTATTTCATACTTAGTGAATGATTTGTGAATGGTTATCAACCTTTCTAATTGAGTCAAGACCATCTAAAACTAAGTGAATTTTGTTTCATGTATGGAATATTGTTAGAAATTAGTTTGATCATGTCCCTTCTTTTCTCATGTATAAATAAGGGAGGAAGGTGACTTAGAGAGGTGTGTGATCATATTATTGTATCAAAAACTCAAAGAGAGTTGAGTATTATTTTGTAACTGGAGGCTTTAATCTTTAATATATGAGAACTGGTTAATTGTTGAAATTCATAGCATCCTTCATATCTAAGTTCGTAGCTCCAGGCACATTGTCTAGGTCGGGAAGGGCCCCTCGATCTAGGTAATGTCCTAGATTTTATTTAGGAGTTTAGATTGTTACTGCATTCAATTTTATTTCAGTTTGTGTGTTGTTTCCATTTACATTTCATTTCAGTTCTGCATCACTTTAGGAATCTAGGATATTGTTATTTGAATTAAGAACACTCATACACTATCCATCTCACTCTGTTCTACCTTCAATCCATCTTTAATTTATTTTCCAATCTTTGTGTTTTATTACAAATCCCACGACCTTTCCTCACAATACCATTTTTCTTTTCCATGTGCCTTTCCCTCTTACACGTATCAATTCTAGATGGTCTTATCTCTTAAATTTATATCTTTCTTTATACCTTTGATTCATGGCCTTGCCTTGCTTATCCACTCCTTTAATCTCCTTCTAATTCAACGCATTTCATGTTGCATATTGTATTATTATCTAGAGTACTTATATTTTTGTTACTCATTATATTGTGATACATGTGGGTTTTTATTCCAGTTCATATATATCGTGTCATACATATGTTTCTATATATGTTGTGAATATATGTGTGTTTTATCGTTGTTTTTATATAGTGTTTCATATAGATCAAGAAAAATATATATATATATATATATATATATATATATATATATATATATATATATATATATATATATATAAGTTTATTGTTTTATTGCTTGTATCATTTTGTTATATGGTATATCATATGTATTGTTATAAATTGATTTGTTATATAGTGGTTCGTTGTTTTGTTATATGTGTGTGTTATAAAATGTTATGTCGTATTGCATATACATATATTTTCATGTTGTCATATAAACATGAATGCAATGTTAAATGGAATATTGTTGTAAGGCGATCTCATCCATATAAAAATAACATAGGACAAAACTAAATACATATCAACACATAACTCATTCTTCTTTTATCTCTTATTTATAGTTTCAAGTGTATCGCTTCTTGGACAAATATATGAAGTATTGTGTACTTTCATTGCTTTAATTTCCTACAATATAAGTGTAGATCCACTGCAGGAACATCATTGAAGGTTAAGGACATTAATAAGATACTCAAACAAAGTTGTATGAACATCCTCGTATGAAATATTGCAATTGAGAACCTCTATAGCATTAGTCATTCCACAACCCAGTGATGATTTCCATAGTGTTAATCTTAAACAATCTGCTTGCTTTCATTTCTTGCAGTTTGATTTCTTTAACTTTCTTGGTTTGTTTGGATTATTTACAGCATAGGATATATTAGAGATTTAATCCTACATTTCCTATGATTGCACCTCTAGGTTTACAAACCCCGGGGTTGACATTAAATGTAATGAAAATCATCACATATAATTCACCCGAAATTTTTGGTGTCATTGTTGGGGAGGTGCTAAAGGGATTAGAGCCTAGGAAGGTAGTTTGTTTTCACAAGTTTCCTTTTTTGTGTGTGATTTATCTACAATTTCAACTTGGGGGAGGAGAATCGGTAAGACGCAAAGGCACCCTTAATTCAAAATTTCCAAAGGGGTTCTAGCCCGATGCATTCTCTCTAGTGAGTTTCTCTGAAGCCTCATTGTTTTCTTTTATACAAGTGTGTTTTCTTTTAGTTTGGTTCATGAAAAGAAGAGAATCCTAACTTCTGTGAGCGATAACTCGGCGAAAACAAGATCCTAGTAGCATGACAATGCTTCGAGTACATGATTAGTTTTTTTGTATTTTCTTTAAGTGTGTTTCCTTTTCATTTCTTCAATTTTTTTCAGGTTTTCTTTTAGAGTTGTAAGATCCCCCATACACTAACTCCTGTGCAATATAGGAACCACCAACTAGAAAAAGAAGGATGCTTAGGATTTCGTTGAACAAAAGAGGAAATCCTACTCCAAGATATTTCTCAAATCCTTGTAGCAATTAGTGTCTCCGCCTCTTAGGAAGAGAAAATCCTGACTACAATTAGGAACATACCTACCTCTCTGGAAGTGATATAACAACAAAATTTCCATGAGCCACATCCAAAAGAAGATCTAGAAGCCTTATTTGATCACCATTGCCAAATTGTTGAGGAAACTAAGGAATTGTGGACGGCATTCGATGGAGAGAAACCATTAGAACTTAAGATTGAGGAGTTCTTGACATACCTATCATCAGATCCTATGTGCATCCAAGAGACCAACCATCTGATAGTAGAAGATATGCATGACACAATAGAGGAGGATATACAGAGTGGTCCAAATGAACAAGTGAACCAAGGAAATCATGAATTTATTGAACATTGGTTTCAGACGACTATCAGATTGAACCACCACTCTCTTCTTTATAAAATATTAACATTCTATCATATGAAGCAGCTAGTATCTAATGCTCTAGTGTACATTAAAGCATATCTTTCAAACCCGAGTATGAATATATTTGTAATCATGGTATGCACATGGCTTCACTAGAAATACTCCTACACTTGAGTAAAAGGCTTCCTTTTCAAGTAGAGTAGGATAGTTGGAATAGATAAATAAAATAGTAAAGAGAAAAATAAGTCCAGTTGTGAAAACTAGTTTACTAGTGCAACTAGACATGAACTTTGCTTGAAAACTAGGAAAATGGTAGACAAAGTTCACACTAAGTTCTGTAAGTTTATGTTGGTTCAAATATTGGTTTGTATTCTTCAAATAATTTATGGTTTTGTTCTTGCATCGGCTAATGTGTGATTCCTTAAGCCCCATTTTTTGACAAATCTCATCCCATCAACTCCAACACATCATCTGCAATCTATATTAGAGAATGTAAAAGTACATTGGAGTCTTCATGCCTTAATGGAATATTTCCTCGCTGAAAATCATGGGAATACATCAATGTCCCTGGATCGTAAGATCATGCAAGTGACTCAATGTCAACACATCCATTTGTGCCTATCAAGATGTACTTAGGTACCTTGACACTCATTGACATCACTGGTGAGTGGTCTCATGTTGGTTAACAATTTCCATTATTGAATGGTAATCCAACGAAGTTTTTCCACATTTGTCTTCAAGAACATTCATTCACATGGACTAGCTTGTACATACATGCAGATAAAGGATGAATATTATATTCTTTCATGGTATCAACAAAAGCTTGCAACAACTTGTTTTCTTGTAGATGCATGTTCCAATAAAATACTGCCACTCAATCTTAAACAGTTTGCATGAGGACATGCAAACCCTTGGGTTTGGGGGATATCTTTAGATCTTTTCCAGATTTTCAGAGTCTCTTTTTAGTATCTTCAACATTCCTTCATTTCATCTTAGTTAGATCCAGTTCATCCTCTACAGTTCATCCTCTTTCAAAATATCAACTTCGATTCGCTCTCATATTCTTAGCAGTTATCATCCTTTCTCACTCTCATCTTCAGTCTTCAGTCAACATGCATCAGATCCTTCATTTTCATTCGGCAACACATCATAATTCAAAGAAAAGGTAACTTGAGGTAAAACAAGTGTAGATCTATTTAATTTACTAAGTATATGGAAAATATTATGGAGAATAACTCCACACTCCAATCCACATCATCACCACTTGCAAAGTACTCATCGCCAACCATCAATATACCAACTACATTAAACTTTATATTCTGATTATAAGACTATGGAAAGAGTGAAATCAAAGCTATTGTGGTATACAAACACAAAGAAATACCCATAATGTCTTCTCCTTGTACATCATAAAACATTCCTAAGACATTATCTGAATGTTTTAAATAAGAGGATGAAGTCATTGTTTCCCATCCAAGCAAAGAACCACAAAGTAAATATTGGTCTTAAAATGAAAGAAAAATACAAGAGTATTTTGTGGTATACAAGTACAAATACAAAGAAAAATTCATAGTGTCTTCTCCTTATACATCATAAAACATTCCTAAGGTCATCATTTGAATGTTCTAAATAAGAGGATGAAGTCAGTGTTTCCTATCCAAGCAAAGAACCACAAGTAAATATTGGTCTTAACATTAAAGTAAAGTACATAGTATAAAAGTTCCCAAGGTCATATACATACTACCACCATCTTCATCAACAATTCTCCACACTCATTAGCCATCCCTCATAATGCCCATCCCTTGCTTGTCCTTCATTTTGATGACATTTTTTTTGCTTTTTTTTAAAATCAATCTGTGACCATATGATAAAAATCATCTTCGAGAGTGTTGCACCACAAGAACCAACACCTACATAAAGAGACAATATCACAATTATCTACTCATGCAAGGTAATTAAATAGAGTATACAATGAATATTGAATAAGGATTAACAAGTTATTGTTTTCATGAGTACATGCAAGGTGATTAAACAGAGTATACAATGAACATTGAATAAGGATTAACAAGTTATTGTTTTCATGAGTACATGCAAACCCTCGGGTTTGTGGGAGTGTTGAGTTCCATTTTTGTCATATTTCTCCACCCAACAAACTCATGTTCTTAAACAATTTCACTAATAATTTGTGTCCATCTATGCCATAAACCTTCCTTAAATGTCAATATTCACTATTATATAGCATGTGTGCTTAATACATCATTTTTCTATGTTTTTATTGATTAAAAGTTGATTATATCACAGCTTTACGAATGATGGTTTATGAAGTGTGATTCCTATAAGTGCACTTCAATTCAATTCTTGTACCATCATTGTAGTTCTTGTACCCGAAATCATTGTTTAGCATATGTGTGTGCTTCTAAGGAAAACCAAGACATGGGTTTTTTACGCAATGATGTTGACATGATCTCATGCACCTCAGAACGTGCCCAATTCCCGTGTCGACCTCCAAATCAAAAACAACAGTTCAGCCTGAAATTAAAAAAAAGTTCCAAACAATTAACTTCCACCTCTATTGTTGTGCAAATGAAGACGAACCCGAGAAATCTAAAACATGGGTTTTGTTCCCAGTATGAAAAATTGGGTATAAAAAAAGAGGTTTTTCAAAATATGGAATGTTTAGGAGATGTGGTTGGATCTTCAACACCAATCTGCCTAAAATGCATAAATTTGCCCAAACTCATAATCAATGTTCATATTTGATATTGCGGCTTTTGGAATATGGGTTTTGATTATTATATGGTTTATTATCAATGAGATCATGTCCAGGTCGCTTTCTCCCAGGCTCTAGCATGCAATCAAGGGATTGTTCAACATATCCCATGTGGAGTGCTAGATTTGAAAAGATTTAATTTCTTGTTATTTCATAGTTAGTGAATGGTTTGTGAATGGTTATCGACTTTTCCAATTGAGTCGACACCATCTAAAATTTTAGCGAAATCTGGTTCATGTATGGAATATTGTTAGAAATTATTTTGATCTTGTCCCTTCTCTTCTCATGTATAAACAAGTGCAGCAGGTTGCGATATACTGCCTCCGAAGATAATAAAAGAAATTCTACTCAAATCTATGTAAACTTACCGAGTTTCCTTTGCTTTTGAGGTTTTCCATTCCTCTCAGAGGGTGTGCGAGTGCTTTAGCCCATTTCTATAATTAAAATATGTCATTTTAAAAAAACCTAAATTTATTTTGTAGCCCAGCGTTTCTATCATATGTCTCCATAAGTAGTTGGTTTTTTGAATAACATTTTTTAGTATATAGTGGAGGTTTTGCGTTCGTAGAGATTGTCCTGACAAGTTTAACCGTATCCATTGGGTTTCTAACACCGTATCTATCAATTAACTTACCATAAGAATTAAAAATGGTTTCATATCTACACATTTGGAAAAATAAGAAAAAAAAAAAGTCTTATTTCATAGGTCAATGGTAACTTACCAAAAGAATTAAAAATGGTTTCATAACTACACATTTGGAAAAATAAGAAAAAATAAATAAAAAAAGAGTCTTATTTGTTATAAAATTATTTTATCAATAGAGTTGTACCTTATAAGAAAGTGACACTCATATATAGTCATGTCAAAATTAATTTCAAACCTCGAATGAAGTGAAGGTTGCAATAACACTATCAATTTATTGACCAATGAGAGGTCATAAAAATACCAATTTTGTTATATTGAAAAATTAAAATTTTTATTTGTTATGTTCAACATTGAAATTTATACACATTTTTTAAGTCAACATAAAACTAATATGAAAGTCAATGCTAAATCATTGTTATATACTACCTCCATGCCTATGGTAGTGTAATAAAGGAGGAAGAAAAGACAGAGAGGTGTGTGTCCATATTACTTTATCAAAAACTCAAAGAGAGATGAATATTATTTTGTAACCGGAAGATTTGGTCTTTAATATATGAGAACTGGTTAATTGTTGAAATTTGGAGCATCCTTCAGATATGATTTCGTATCTCCAGGCATGTTATCCAGGTCGGGAAGGGTTCCTCGATCCAAACAATGTCTTGTCTTTTATTTACTAGTTTAGATGGTTACTGCATTTTTATTTCAATTTGTGTGTTGTTTCCATTTACATTTCATTTCAATTCTACATCACTTTAGGAATCTAGGATACTGGTCTTTGACTTAAGAACACTCATACACTGTCCATCTCACTTTGTTTACCTCTCATCCATCTTTAGTTTCTTTTCCAACCTCTATGTTTTATTACAAATCCCACGACCTTTCCTCGTGATGCATTTTTGTTGAAATAATGTAACTGCGAAGAGCATTCTTATTATTATTTTATTATTGGATTAAATCCCCATTGCGGATTAATCATGTCATTATTATTATTGTTGTTATTGGATTAATCCCCATTGAGGATTAATCATGTCGGTAATTGTATAAGGACAAAATCCCCTTTTGTGGATTGGTCATCAGACAATTACAAAGTGCAGAATAAGAAGTCGGCCCCAGCAGTTATAATGGAAGACCCAGAATTAATTAAAGGTGGGTCTACCCACCCAAAGTAAGAGGTCAGCCCTGCCAGTTGTGACCCTTCACACGTGCCAGTCTGATATAAATAAGAGGCTAGCGCCTCACTTCAAACATACAACTCACTTGCTCATTATCTTATGAGGCAAGCTACAATTACTAGTTGGAGAGAGGAGAAGAAGAGTGGCACATCTCTTGGGGAGGACTATTTGTATTTGTTTGAGTTATCTCTTGAACATTGTATAAGCTATTTATGATAAGGAAGTTTTTGTTGGGTTTTCTTCCCTTAGAGGGTTTCCCAGGATAAATGGTGTGTCTCTTGTGAATGTGTATTTCACAGTGATCTTGTTCTTATGATGCTCTTAACTATTGAAATGCAAAGAACTATAATAATGGCATAAACATTAACATGGTATCAGAGCTAACCTGAAGGAAGCACAATTTGCAAGAGGAAAAATGTCACTGTTACCGTACCCAAAAATTAGAGTTTTGCAAAAGTGAGTATTTTCATCTCCCTAACCTCCTAGAAAGATGTGCCCTCCCCCAAGGATCATTTTGGCACTTAGAGCGCACCTTTTTAGTGGCTAGATCTCCTGGAAAGTGAAACCCTAGTTTCACAAAGTACCAGAAAACTAGTGTACCAGAAGTACCAGAGTACCAAAAGTACCAGAAAACCAGTGTACCAGAAGTACCAGAGTACCAAAAGTACCAGAAAACCAGAAGCACCAGTCCAAAAATCCGCAGATCAAGTTTGAGGGGGTAAAAGTTGGATTTTCGAAAATCTGACTGCACCAGCTAACTCGCCTCAACTCAGCGCACCTATCCCCTGGATCATAATTTCAAAATTTGAAGTTTGAAAAATTAGGGTTTCCTCATAAAACCCTAAGTTGCAGTTGTAGTTGCAGTCTCAGAACCAGCTGTAGTTGCAGTACCAATTGCAGTTGCAGTCGTAGAACCAGTTGCAATCACTCTTGAAGTTTTTGGTAATGATTATCGCTACTACCAGATGGAGCCACTACCTACAAATGCTATCCGAGGTATGTACTCAAATATGATTAATGGTTAAACCCTAAAGAGTATTTCCAGGAGAAGGGATCTTTTGCCATAGATCCAGAAGGATCTCAAGATCCAACACATTCAGAGGAATGATGCAACCTAGGTGTGATTATTCTAATATGCATCTATTTGTTATGAAATTATCTTGATCATTGTTGCATGTTGAATCTATGATCGAACTATTAGAAGAATTAAAAGTTGATCATAGAGCTTATCCTCTAACCTAACCTTCTGTCAAGATAGCACATTGTCTTAGTATAGCAGACAGGTTTAAGAAAGCACTTGTCACTTGAGTGAAGGAGACCTAAAAGAAAATCAAGCACTCACTCTTGAGGACAAGGCTCCAGGTTTGATTAATCAAGATTCAAAGGTACACATGACAAGCTGATGACTTTAGTTGAGATAGCAATCGTTGTAAAGTATTATACTTG
>JZKD02S1971901.1:415068-427598 GCA_000966675.3 Picea glauca
ATTGTGGATTAATCATGTCATTATTATTATTATTGTTATTGGATTAATCCCCATTGAGGATTAATCATGTCGGTAATTGTATAAGGACCAAATCACCTTTTGCGGATTGGTCATCAGACAATTACAAAGTGCAGAATAAGAAGTCGACCCCAATAGTTATAATGAAAGACCCGGAATTAATTAAAGGTGGGTTTACCCACCCAGAGTGAGAGGTCGGCCCTGGCAGTTGTGACCCTTCACAAGTGCCAGTCTGATATAAATAAGAGACTAGTGCCTCACTTCAAACATACAACTCACTTGCTCATTATCTTATGAGGGAAGCTGCAATTACCAGTTAGAGAGAGGAGAATAAGATTGGCACATCTCTTGGGGAGGACTATCTGTATTGGTTTGAGTTATCTCTTGAACATTGTATAAGTTATTTATGATAAGAAAGTTTTTGCTGAGTTTTCTTCCCCTAGAGGGTTTCCCATGATAAATGTTGTGTCTCTTGTGAATATGTATTTCTCAGTGATCTTGTTCTTATGATGCTCTTAACTATTGAAATGCAAAGAACTATAATAATGGCATAAACATTAACAATTTTATCTTTTCCCTCTGCCTTGCCCTCTTACACATATCAATTCCATATCACCTTCTCTCTCCAATTCATCTCTCTCTTTATACCTTTGATTCACGGCCTTGCCTTGATTATCCACACCTTTAATCTGATTCTAAGTCAATGCATTGAACTTTGCATATTGTGTTATTATCTACAATACTTATATTTTTGTTACCCGTTATATTGTGATACACGTAGGTTTTTATTCCAGTTCATATATATTGTGTCATACATTTTTTGCTATGTGTGTTGTAAATACATGTGAGTTTTGTCGTTATTATTATATAGTGTTTCATATAGATCTTCAGGAATGATCATATGAACATATTGTTTTGATTATTATTATGTATATATTGTTTTGCTATATTTGTATATAATCATGTTGAGTTTCTTTATAATATATTGTTATATACTTTATTGTTATGTTGGGTATTACACCATTCATATCCTTGTATAAATTGTTTTGTTTGTCATATTGAATATATTGTTATTATTTAATATATTGTTTTGTTTGTGATATTGTATGGCATTGTTATATTAGTTTGTTGTTTTATTACTTGTATATCATTTTGTTATATGGTATCTCATTTGTATTGTTATAAATTGTTGTGTTATATAGTGGTTCGTTGTTTTGTTATAGAAATGTATATATTGTAAATTGTTATGTTATATATATATATATATATATATAGTTATGTTATCATATAAATATGAATGCAGTGTTAGATGGAATATTGTTGTAAGGCGATCTCATTCATGTAAAAAATAGTATAGGACAAAACTGATTTCATATCAACACATATATTGCTTTTATTTTATCTTTTATTTCTATTTTTGGGTGTATCTCTTATTGGACCAATCTATAAAGTGTGCACTTTCATTGCTTTAATTTCTTATAGCATAAGTGTAGACCATTGTAGGAATGGCATTGAAGGTTAAGGACATTAATAAGTTACCCACACAAAGTTGCATGAACATTCTCCTATGAAAGATTGCAACTCACAACCTCTATAGCATTAGTCATTCCACAACCCATTGATGATTTCCTTAGTGCAAATATTCAACAGTTTTCTTGCTTTAATTTCCTGTAGCTTGCTTGCTTTAATTTGCTTCGTTTTCTTGGATTATTTTTGGCATGGGATAGATTAGAGGTTTAATCCTTCATTTCCTATTCTTGCACCTCTAATTTTACGAACCCCGGGGTTGACATTAAATGTAACAAAATTTATCACATATAATTTGTGCAAAAGTATCCTGATTTAATATCCAACTTGGTGAAGTACTTGGCATGTTGCCAGTGTGTTGCAACTAGTCTAAAAAATCATTTATCTTGGACAGAGGGTACCGATTCTTGAGTGTAATGTTTTTTAAAGATTTGTAGTTGATACAAAATCACCAAGTCCCATCCTTCTTTGGTATGATGATGATAGGTGGCCCACAAGGTGAGGTGTTTGGTCAAATTACTTCTTGCTCCAGCAACTACTGCAATTATTTCTTCAGTTCATCTCCTCTAGAACAAATTGTCTATACAACCCAATTGTATCTCATGCTCCACTTCCATATTAGGTGGAAATCCTTTAGGCTCCTCGAACACTCCTTTGTATTCCTACAACAACCCCTCCGATTATTGTTTTTTATTTTTAGTACATCCCTCCAAGGATGCCTTTACTCCTACCGATTTATCTCCCGATTGATTCTATTATAAGAAAAGAAAAACATACTTCTTACTTTAACTAATAAATTTTTTAGCTTGGTTGGAACTTACCAGTGAGACCTTCAATTTACCTTTAAGTGCATTGATGATGAAATACTTCCCATCCTTAATCAAGCAATATCATTTTTCTTTCTCCGTGAACATCACATCCCTCATATACATGTAGGGGCTTCCAAACAATACACTAAACCCGTAAAGGGGTACTGCATCTAACTCCTCTTCATAAATAAAATATACACTTACAAGAAATATGATCTGACACTATTTTGTGACCTTTATCTCTGCATCCATCTTTACCCACCCAAGTGGATATCGCCTAGGATGATAATGAACCTCCAATCCAATCTTGTTGACCAGATCTAATTCTATGATATTGGCATGTGAACCAAAATCAAATAGAGCGTTACCTTCATAGTCTTGACCTATATCTTGATATGGAAGAGTTTTTTCATCTCCTTCTCTTCCTTGTGATGAAGGCTACTCAGATTCACTTCCTTATGCATTGAAGTGCCAAAAATATTCTCATACATATTTGAGTTATTCTCTACCTAATTTATTGAATTCGTGGCTAGAAGGTTCTTCTTCTTGGCATTCTTTGTACAGTTCTTATGGTTCTTCTCTGGATGTATTTTCCAACACTTTTCCTTAATGTGACCATCAATATTTCAATGGTTATAGTGGTTACTTGGATCATTGTATTGATGTGCAGTGGTTATCATCTTCTTGTCTTTCCCTTTCCACTTCTTCTTCCCCTCATTGGAAGTGTTTCAATGCTCTTTCTATTTGAAACCATTTGGATGTTCTTTCTTGTTGCCTATATTTTTCATATATTGTGCTTGCACACAGGCCTCATCAATTGGCTTAGGCTTGAAGAGCATCACTTGCTTTTGCAAAAGGCTGTGTAGATCCCTTAGATACTTGAGGAGTACATTTGGGTTGTTGGGAGAGATTACCAGTATGATAGCCATCTTTCTAAATTCAATGGTGTACTCATTTACACTCTACCCTTTCCTTTTCATCAAGTAATTCCAATGGATCCATTGGTCCTCTACATACTCGATAGGGTAGAATTGGGACTTAATGATGTTTTTGAAATCCTCCCACTTAGTTAATGATAGAACACCCTCCATCCTAAGTGTCTCTATGTAGATTTCCCACAAGGTTAATGCATGGCCCTCTAATTTCTATCAGGAAACTGAAATATTTTGCTCCTCATCTATATTATGAACATGAAAATAGACTTTTAATTGTTGCAACCAATGATTAAACTTTAATGCATCCATCTCACCTAATTATGGATTAGTATCCACTTTCACTTCCATTTTAAATAAATATTTTGAAGGGTTAATGGAACTAGAACATGGCTTCTCTTTCTTGGGATCTTTGCTTGACTCATTTTATGGGTCTTCATTTTCTCCCAATTTCCCCTCTAATCCAATCTCTGAGTTAGAGCCTCTAGCCTCCCTAAATGGTCTGAGCTTGATTTCTAGATCTTCCATGAGGAGGGCCATATTGTGATAGATATCAATGCATCGAAACAACTTTCTCTTCCTACCTCACAAATATCTATTTTGTTGGATCTCAAGGGTTGTTGTGAACATACTCATCTGCCATGGCTAGGGTTACACAACTTTCTTCTTAAGGAAATTCCTAGATCCTGCAAATTTCCAAAAATAGCCCAAAGAAAATTACTCTGATACCAATATGATCTATAAAATGTCATGCATATTCCATTGAAACATGTTGTCACAATCGATCTTATAATATTCTAAAATATTAGACTATGTGGATTGATTTTCCAATAAATACTGGATTAATTAATTACTAGTTTTGCTTGAATTTATGAAAATAATTGAATACAAAAATGAAAGAATAGACAAAACATACACACCATCCACATAATTGAACACAATATGTATCCTAGGAAACCCAATATAGGAGAAAACCTAGCTATAAGGTAAGGCCTATGCTCTACTCTATTTTCTTTAGTTATGGAAAGAAAGTACAAAGAAAGAGGCATGCACTATGGAGTTTCCTTTGACATTGTGGCCCGAATGGTTGCTACAAAATCTCCCACCTCCTCTATTATGCTCTCAAAATAAAACCCCTTGGGTTATCTACTCAACTATGGAACAAGTATAATACAAAATAATGAAACCCTTTCGCCTCCTAGCAGCCTAGTATTTAACATAGCCCAATATCCATATAGGGTTAGGATTTTCATTTCCTCAACCCTCAATTAGTGATTAGGTTTGGACCTTATAGAATATTATTGAAATTCCACATGTGTCTATCTCCATATGTGTGAGTAATTGAGGCTAACATGGCATCCACTCATACCATGGTGGTCAACAGGTTAGGTAAACTTGTGGGAGGCATACCTTTTGCATACAAGCTCTGATTGAGGAATTTTATGCACGGTTGGAAAGGCCTTGGAGTGTAGAACTCCATTAAGGGTGCGTGGGAATGTTTTGGGCACTGTAACACCAAAAAATGTTGTTTAGTGCCCCAAAATGGCTTTGGAAGGTTTTGGACCCCAATTTTCCAAACTAGGACCTATCACTAAAATGGCCTTGCAAATTGATTCCTCCAATTTTTTCCATCCAGAAAGTACTAATATAGATGAAAATTGTATGATGATCCAATCCATATAACTCGAACCTTGAAATTAAAACCAAAATAATCACAATATAATAATTCACTTGGATGTAAAATTAAGCTTTTAATTGCAGGTCATGAAGGGGCTACATATCTCTTCATGCACTAATCCCCCCCCTCCCCCCCCACAAGGTTAATTAAACACCATTATGTTGGTTAGGTGTTATATTCTTTGCATGTGTGTGGGGGAGGAGGGGGGGGGTGCATTAGATTTGATGACTGCATTTGACAATCCCTCCCTAGTAGTGGTGTACGTGTGCATCGAGTGTTGCCCGAGGGGGGGGCTAGGATTTCCCCACTGTCTATGTGAATCGTTTAGGGAAACACCCTAAATTTGTTTTTTAGGTAGTTTTTTCCTATTTTAGCATTTTTTCTATTTTTAGAGGTTTTCTAAATTAATCATGGATTAAGGTATTAGTCTTTTGGTAGCTACGAAATACCTAAAATATTGTATATATTGTATTGTGAATGGTGAATGGTGAAATAAATACAATGAAGAGATGAGAGGTGCAACACCAAGGAAGGATGGTTTTCTCACGGTTAAGGATTTCCAGCATAAATATATGTGTACTATGTGTATGAGCCATTTATTAAGTTCTATTTTGATTAATAATTTGTATGCATTGATTTATTTCACAGGTTTAAAACTTACAAGTGGTATCAATGAATGTTTTTGGCTTCAAGGGACACCTTTGTTGTTGAGGGTTTGTCTCTGTCTTGATAGATCAAGTTTATCCTAGGTATGTGATAAACTTGAATTCAGTGGGATATTTTCAATGGTGATTCGTGTGTTGAAAGAGAATGGTGAGCAGTTCTGGAATCAAGATTGAGAAGTTCAACAGTCAAAAATTTGAGCTCTGGAAGCTCAAGATGGAGGAACTACTTGCAAAAAAACAACAATGGATCATTGTGGATCCTAGTACACAACCTATTGGTACACAATCTACTGGTACAAAATACATGGGTACACAAACTACTATTACTCATTCTATTGGTATGTTGAAAGAATATTGGGATAAGTTGGATAGAAGAGAAAGGAGTACGATTGGACTCTTCTTGGAAGATTTTTTGTTATTGAATGTGTCGGGAGAATATACAACCAAGGAACTATGGGAAAATTTGTGGAATTTGTATCATTCAAATTCCTCGGTAAACAAGTTGTTTCTTTGAAAGAAGTTGTATAATCTTAGGATGGAAGATGGAGATTCTATGACAAAGCATCTAAATTCCTTCAATACTTTGGTGAGTCAACTTGTCTCTGTTAATATTATTCTTACAGAAGAAGATACGTGTGTTACTTTGTTATGTTCTTTTCCAGACTCCTAGGGTAATCTGGTTGTAGAAATTGGTAGTACAAAACAATTTTCATTCAAGTATGAGGATGTAGTTGAATCCTTGTTATTGGAAGAGATGAGGCAAAAAAGTATGCATACTCATAGCACAGATTCTTTGTTTGTAACAGGTCGTTCCCAAGGTAGGAATACAAATAAGTCATTAGGGGGGAGATATAAATCTAAAGGTAGACTTAAATCCCCAAGAAAATGTTTGAGGAAATGATGGAAATGTGGTAAATTTGGACATTATAAGAAATATTGCAGAGATAAGAAAGTTGATAAAGCAAAGGGATTTGATGATGATTCTTCCACAAAGGATAAAACCAACATAGAAAAAGGAGGTTATGTTTACCTAGAATATATACGTACACATGCATATCATGATGTATGGTTGATCGACTTAGGTGCATCATTTCATATGACTCCTCACAAGGAGTCATTTAATGAATATGAAAAGTATGATGGTGGTGATGTCTTCCTAGGACATGACTCGATAACCAAAATCATGGGACGTAGAAGGGTTAAGTTGTTGCTGAAATATGGAAGGATTATAACTCTCCCTAGAGTTATTCATATTCCATATCTAACTAAGAGCCTACTATGGGGGGAAATCCCCTTAATATGGGTCTAGCGACTAGGAAGAGCCTTGACACCTTCAATGATAGAAATGCTTATATTGTACCCAAATCCAACAAAAACCTAATGATAGCTAAGGAAAGGGAGAAAAAATCGAAATGTGTACCTTGATTCCTTTCATCTGTTGTAGATCCCTTCTTGTTGTTGTTTGTTCGAAGATCGTAGGCCTCCTCCCAAAGTTGTCCTGAAACAAATTCACAGAGAAAACTATGACAACATATGCATAACTACCAAGATAATCTAAAGGGTTAGTTATTCCTGAAAAACATTCATAAACATAAATACAAAGACATAAATATTTGGGACAAGAAGTTTCTCTTTTATTGATAACAATATTGGAAGTTACAACCTGAATCTTGTCGACATTGCTCCACAAACATTGCCTAGGTTCCTCTACTTTGACTCCAAGTGCACTATTCCCAATTTTTTATCCTCACAACCAACACGTTGATATAGGGTAAATGGATGGATTGTATAATAGAGGATGACTAGTGTTGAGCTCTAAAGATGTCTAAAAACAACCTTAGTTTAACATTAATTTATCAACTCGAGGATTCGTCTTTTATCTCATAGAATATCAGCAAAGTCTATGCAGATAGCTTATAGAGGCTAAAATCTTGTAGTGAAAGCAGATCTAATTTTGTCAACAATCAAGTTCCTCAAAAATTCATTAAATATTCTAGGGATTGAAATCTAAAGCTATGCAAAAGGAAAGGAACTAGCTAATCTATTGAATTCATTCTAAGAGCAGTAATTGAATCTAGATAAAGACTTGCAGGAATTGCTATCATTATGAATCAGGATTGCTGAAAAGAAAAAGGTGAATTACTCCATCTATGGAAAGGAACAAAGACTGTAATCTAACTGAAAAGAGACAGCAATCATATTTCTATTGAAAGGAACAACAGCTATATTCTAGCGGAAAGGAACAACAAATGTAAACTAATGAAAGGAACAACAAATGTAAACTTATGAAAGGAACAACAAATGTGAACTTATGAGGAACCTTCATGCATCAAATATCAGTAATGGGAATTGGAACAACAATCATTCAATACTTCAGGGAATATCTATTTCTTGAAATTGACATGAAATCATCAACACACTTATGCGTTTGTTAACTACTATAAAAGAGAATTGAATCACAAGACAGAATCTGAGTTGATACAATTACAGATCGAATAGTAGCTCCTTCAGACTGGGCCCTCGATCCTTAGAAGCACTGTTATTGAAAACTCAGTATATGAAAATGGAAAAACTGCTCGAGGCTTCTATTGATTTCATAGCTGGTACAACATTTCTACAAAAACTGCTAACGCATAAGAATTCTATATTCTCTATTCTTGAGTGCAAAATCTCTCCCTTCTTCAAGATCTATTCACCCCTTATATGTTACAATAATCTGGGTAAATTAAGCTATCCTGAGGATCGAGATATCCTCAGGATTGCCTTACTATTACATGAGTAACTCAATTATCTTTAAAACTGATTTGTGCCATAAAGTCTTCAACCTCCAATAGCTTGCGCATCTTCAAGATTCCCCTTGTTATCTTGGGCTCAACAATATTTAACCAATCCTGCAATAAAACCAGACAATTCCAGTCATATTTAGAATCTATGTAATCTACTCCAACAATCAATGCTAAAGGGTATATTATTCATTTTCTATTCTATTTACTTCTAAATAACCGAAAAGTCAATCAAAATAATATCATGAAATGTGGGAAAAAGGAAGATATTTATACCTTTTTCATAACCTAACATACCCCCCAGCTTACCTTCTTGCATGTCCTCATGCAAGCTGAGACTTTACATGTAAAGTAGTAATGTTGTAAGATGGAAAGGTTGGTTCACCAGGCCTTCTGAACCCATTGCTTCTTTTGAGTTCTCCAAAAGCAGCATCCTCCCTTTTCTTGTTAATTTGATAATATTTTTGGTAACTTTCTGGAGGGAACTAGATGATAGGGGGATTATATATGCACCCAATCCAAGCAGGTCCTTCCTCTTGGAGCAATCTAGAATACCTTTCTATTCTAAAGGTAGCTGCAAAGAAATTTCTATACCCAAAGAGATCCCTACTCTTTACATCATTGGAGGAGGCATCCCATCTCAATTTAGAAGCAGCAAGAGCTTCCTCCTTAAGCTCCCTAAAGTGAGTTATACATGAACGTATGACCTGGAGATGGATGGGGTCCAAGGAGTCTATGACCCTTTTCCTTTTCATAAAAGTTTTATATCTCATAATGGTTGGAAAGGACTTTGGAGTCTCCCCCCTAACCCAAAGATCCAGCCCAGCTTCCCTTTTTAGGAAGGTTTTATGAGCTTTACCCCATCTGACCTAATTCTGGGTGAATGACAGAAATGCCTGAAATTGTATATCACCTATGAATGGGCCAGGGTTATCTTCCCTATTGTCTTCCAGAATGAAATTATGAAAGTATAATTCACACAAAAAGTATTGTACCTTTTCATCCTACTCTCTGAAACATGAAATAAACTCAGGTACAGTGGAAAAAGAAACAGTTTTTCCCACTCTGATGGTCTTCACTCTCAATAAAAAATATCGTTCCAATAAGAATAACGTGTAATTGGTGGCAGGGGCTCTGCAATTAATAGCATCAGAGTAGACATCACATATTTCCTTGATTTTCTCCAAATCTTTTTCCAATTGGGTTTGCACCTTTTTGATATTCTCTTGGGCTCTGGTGAGCGCAGCATAGGTCTCACCCTATGTTGTTGTCATGTCCTTCAATTCTTTAACAATCCTTTGATATTTAGTCCTAGTTACCATTCCATGTTGGTGTTGGACCAATGCTTGCTAGGCTTGTGTAAGTTTGGCTTTTAGTCTATCGATGGTGACACTCTGTGCTTGAGATTGAGATGCTTGGTATTCTTCCATAGTGTTCATCTCTTCCCTGGATTGAGTTAATGCTTGTTGTACTTGTGTAATTTATTCTTCCAACCCATCCACAATAATACTATGTTTCTGGGATTGGAGTGCTTGGTGTTCTACCATAGTTAGCAACTCACTTCTATTTTGAATCATGGCTTGTTGAGACTGCATCGATTCCTCCTCCAATCTCCTGATGATAGCATTATGCTCAAGGAGTTGAGTTGTCTGCACCTCAGCATTAATTTCTTCTATAGCTATCATATTTTCCTGTGTCTCTAGAGAAGGTGCTTCCTCATTCTGGGTTACTATTTCTTCTACTACTATTTCCTCAGGGTATGTCTGTATCCCTACAGAATTTGTATTGACTGCTTCTTTAGGAAGAGGGTTTATTCCTTGTACTCTGGCCCTTTTTTTCTTCTTTATTTTGTGGGATTTATCTGTCTGTTCTGATTGTTTCCTCAATTCCTTAATAATTTCCTTGAGTTTAACTACCTTCTGCCTTAATACTTTAGCCTTCTTAGCCTTTTTCTTCAATAGTTTATTTTCTTTTTTTAACTTTTTGATTTTCTTATGGCTTTTGGATGATTTCTGTTTATGGGAGGTCTCAAGGCCTTCTTCATTCTGGTTAGCAAATGGTTGTTCCTCTGTTCCTTCCAATTGCTATATCTGTCCAAGAGGGCTTCTTGTTTCGAAATGTTGTTCTTCCTGTGCTCTGTCCTCAGGAAAAGACATTTCAATATCAAGAAAATCTTCAACTAGTTTTGAAGAGGAGGGTTGTTCTAGGTGTATTTATGGATTATTTGTGCCCCTTTCAAGTGAGGTTCCCAAGCTTCCAAAAACCTGGGCTATTTCTACCTAATAGCTCTTCATAAATTGTTTTGTTAGATGTGAAAATGTCGGTTGGGTGTCTTCCTGATCATTCCTCTATGAGGTCTATTCTTCTTGCCTAATTCTTTGAGCATTCTCATGTGGAGACTGTTCTGTAGAGTTCTGAAGTTCTTCGGGTTGTTTTGTTGTATCCTGAATTGCTTCAGTTGTTTCCTGAATTTGTCTGCTTCTTCTCCTTGTCTGAATGATGGTTGTAGGGGCAGTTGTTGCTCTCTTCCTCTTTTTTGTTAATGCTTGTGTTTGTATGGTCTGGGTCTCTTTGATTTGGGCAGGATTTACCTCAGCTTCTGTTTGAGGAGATGGGATTTCCCTTTGGGTAGTAGTCTCCTCTTCCTGTCTATCTTCGATTTCCTTTGGTGGTTCTTCATGGCATAATTCAGGTTGCTCTAGTTGTGGAGGTCTATTGGCCTCAATCAGGTTATCCTAGGTCAATTGAGTTTGACTCAGTGCCTTAATTGTTATCAATTTAACTAATCTATGGTGGTTGATAACAATAATAGGGTCCTTGGATTTTTGTGTTCTCAAAGCAACCTCATGTAATATGGCATTCAGAAATAAAGGTAGATTAAGTACTAACCGTTGTTTTAAAGATACCAGCAATTTGAGGTGGCGAGGTCGAATTATTCCATATCATCCATCACAAGTGATGTACCGCTAAATTACCCCTGCAAGTTCCTTCCATGGTTCTCTGAGGGTACTGGGGTTGAGTCCTTTTACTTTCTTATCCAATTCTTCCCCAGGGTCTGTGAAGGTTTCCACAGCTTCCTTCAATGTTATGTATCGTCCTATCCACTGAATTCCCATATTAGTGAGGCATGTGACCTTTGCTAAGATTTCCGAGGTGACTGAGATTTGTATGCCCTGCACCATAGAGTTTTCCCCCTGCAGATTCTAAAATAATTCAAGCGTGACATTCGTGTCATATCCTTGCAGTCGGTTGAAGTACTTTGTCCACCCCAGCTGATGCAGGATGTCTCTCGCTTGCTCTGTAAGCTTTAGTAAAGTAGGTTCCCTGCGCACACCTCTGCCACCCATTTTGTGAGAAAATATGGATGACTATCGTTCCTGTTAGCAAAGGCGGTTAGACCAGCTTTGGAGGAAAAATTACCGAGAATAGAAACTATCAGAGACAGCAAGTGTATCTAAATGAAGGTATTGATTACAATCATTACTATCTACATCGAGAAGTGTGTCTAGTGTCCACCCCCCTTATTAATAGAAAGGTCGACCTCGACTGTCAACGTAGGGAAGAGTAATGATTGTAGGTATTGGTGGTGAAAATTAATGATTGTACAGTGGCTGCCAATGGGGATTAATGATTTATGTTTGAACAACATATTTAACAGTAATCATTAAATGTTAATCCATGTGTGTGGAATTGAAAATATCGATACCTAAAATAATTCATTAAGGATACATGCTCCGAATAAATTAAATCTTGTTCAGTTAAATAATATCCCACATATCATAATGTTATTACTTTTCCATGTTATTGAATACAACTGAAATGATAGCCTCGTGATTGAGTGAAGGAAATCTGGGGAGACGAAGAAACTTGGTGTGTTAAGGTAACTTCCATACCACAAGTAGAGCCACTGTTACTAGCAGGCGTCCATAGCCTTGACAGGGTTGTCTTTTAACCCAAAGATGAGCATGTATCCTTGATACATGTTTGAATCATCTTTTCCAAAAATACCATTATCCTGGTTTGGTAGCCATAGTGATAATGCCACTCACTAGATTGTAACTTAATTGAACAAGTCGGCTCGGATGAGACCTCTTTGTTGATAGATGTATAATATATAT
>JZKD02S1971901.1:427705-473947 GCA_000966675.3 Picea glauca
CAGATGATGATAATGCCACTCACTAGAGTGTAACTTAAGTGAAGAAGCCTACTCGTGATGAGACCTCTTGTCCTTTGACAAAAAGAGAATGTCAAAGGCCATTTCCCTGGTGTGGTAGCCATAGTGGGAATGTCACTTAGGTTATTATCCTATGATCATGGTAGGTTGGCTCACGATGAGACCCCCTATTCTTTGTGGAAAAAGAAAAAATTCTATTGATTTATTATATTATTGTATGAAGGGAGGCTCATCTACTCTTTAAGAGTAAGGGATGGCATAAAGAAATGTAAGGATGCCAAGTAAAAGTGTGTCGTAGATTCCTTATTAGTTATAAACATGAGGTATCATTTAAGTGTAATATATAAGGAAAAAGAAACGAATTATGGTGGTTACAGATTATGAACAAGGTTTAAGATATTTTCAAGGAAGTGATCCAAAAAGCAATTTGATAAGGTATGGGAGATAGTCCACAAAATAATGATGGATCATTAGAAATAATGCTGATGAAAAATTATTTTGGTGAAAGTTGTACTTCAGAAGAAAGGTTTAGTGTTTTATCAACAAGGAAGGAATGAAAAAATGAACAATAGGTGTACAAAAAAAAAAATAGCAATTTTTTTGTTCAAAGTAACAGTAGGCACACAAAAAGGAACAACAATTGTTCCATTCAAAGGAATAGCAGGCGCGCAAAAGGAAAAACAATTGTTCCGTTCAAAGGAACAGCAGGCGTGAAAAAGGAACATCAATTGTTATGTTCAAAGGAATAGCAGGTGCACAAAAGAAATAACAGTTGTTCCATTCAAAGGAAAAGCAGGTGCACAAAAGGAACAACAATTGTTCTGTTCAAACCATCTGAATTTGTAGAAACCTGGTATGTATTTTGCTTGAATTCAAGGTTGATTCCTCATCAACTAAGTTCATTTATGAGTTGGTTTATTTCAAAATTAAGTTATGGATGGTTTGTTAATGTTATAAATTTCATTATAGTTTCCCAATTGTCGTTTCTAAATAATGACATATTCATTTCTTTGCAGAAGACAGGGTATGGGTAACGAGATGAAGTAGGAGTTCGGAACAGAAAAGGGTGCTAATTGATTTCATCATGGTTATCCTCCCTAGTTTTGATTTTCTGGAATGACTATCGAAAATAAAAAAAAACTAAATGAAATTATATACAGTATATACAGTGTCAACATATTTCAATATTTATGGAGTTGGGGTGGCTGGATTACCTTCCTAGCCAGTCAAAATTTGAATGGTAGGGTCCTTACTTACCTCCTGGTAGAAAGATTCTTTTGACGGGGGCCAATGATAGAGTCGTAGCTGGTGTCCATTGACCTGAAATGGAGATCCGGACCCGTCGATGGTGATTAACGTAACTATGCCATTATCATGGACTTCACTGATTTTGTATGGTCCTAGCCATCGTGTCTATAATTTTCCCGAAAAATCCTGAAATCTGGAATCATAGAGGAGAGCCCAATCTCCTTTTTTAAATAGTTTTTTCTTTATATGCTTATCGTGCCAGGTCAATCTCTGTTGTTGAATAATGGTTGTGCGCTCTACAGCAGACAGGTGTGCCTCATCCAATTCATTGAGTTGTTGAAGGCATTGTTTATGTGATTTTGTAAGATCCAGTCTGATTTCCTGGGCCATCCTTAGAGTCTTTATTTCAAACTTGATTAGGAAGATGGGTTCTTTTCCATAGAATAAATGGTAATGAGAATAGCCATTGGTATTACGCCATGTTGTGTGGTAATCCCATAACGCGTTTGGGAGCTCAGAAGCCCAATTATGTCTGTTTGTTGAGACAGTCTTTGTCAGGATTGCCTCCAGGAATTTGTTGGTGCTTTCCACTTGCCCATTTGCTTGTGGATGATACGGAGAAGTAATTATGTGTTTGATATGATAATTATCTAAGGTGGTGGTGATTCTATGAGCTATAAATTGTGACCCCCCATCAGTAATTACCTCTCTTGGTAGTCCATAGCGTATGAATAATTTGAAAATAAATTTGATGACTACTTCTTCTGTTGCATTTGGCAAGGCTTCTACATCTACCCATTTAGTCATGTAGTCCGTTGTGACTAGAATATAGGCCTTCTGATTTGACTTTGGGTTGAAGGGGCCAATGAAGTCTAGTGCCCATCTCTCAAATGGTTCTGCAACTACTTGTTCTTTCAAAGGCATTTCATCAGCCTGACCTGGTTTTCCCATATGTTGACAACTATGGAAGGTTTGGACGTATTTCTTTGCATATCTAAATATTGAGGGCCAATAATAGCCCATCTGCAGAATTTTGTGTCCAGTCCTGCAGTTTGCAAAGTGCCCACCACAGGGCTCATAATGTCCATCTTTTAATATGTCATAGATTTCGTCATCTCGTACACATCTGCGGATCTAGAGATCAACTCCTGTATGGAAGAGATATCCGTTGATCCAAGTGAATCGTGCGCTACGCTGGATGATCAGCTTTCTTTCTTTCGATGAAAGATGTGTCGGTTATCTTCCTGCTTCCAGGTAATTTTCCACGCCAGTGTACCAAGGTGGCTTTGTAGTAATGACAAACATATGCTCATCTGGAAATCGGTCTTCGACTGTTAAGGAGTCATCTGTTGTGGGTATGCGGGATAGGAAGTTTGCGATAAGGTTTTCTCTCCCGGGTCAATCTTTGGTGGTGATATCAAATTCCTGCAATAATAACAACCATTGAGTGACCCATCCATTAGTAATTGGTTTATTAGCCAGATATCTGATAGCAGAATGATCAGTATACAGAATGACTGAATAACCTGTTATATAATGACAAAATTTATTGATGGCATGTATAACAGCTAAAAAATCTTTCTCTGTTACTGTATAATTACGTTTAGTTGGATTAAGATTCTTGCTAATAAAATAAATTGTGTAAGGTTTCTTCTCCTCCTCCTATCCAAGGACAACACCTATGGCAATATATGATGCATCGGTGGAGATGTGGAATGGTATTTTCCAATTTGGCCCCCTCAACACCGGTGTTGTTGAGATCAAATTTTTGAGTCCTGCAAATGCCACATCACACTTGCCAGACCACTAAAATTATACATTACCATTCAAAGCATGTAAAGGTGTAGTGGTTTTTGCAAAATTTTCCATAAACCTACGATAGTATCCTGAAGCACCAAGGAAACTATGTACCTCAGTTTGTGTGTGTGGTGTGGGTAGATTAAGGATTACCTCTATCTTTGTTGGGTCTACCCTAATTCCATCTGCAGAGATATAATGCCCTAGTACCACACCTTTTGTCATCATCATGTGACACTTTTCGTGGCTTAAACATAACCTGGTCGCGATACATCATTCTAGTATTTTCTCCAGGTTATTCAGTGCTTGATCGAAGTCGTCACCATAAGGAGTGAAATCATCCATATAGACTTCAATTCCTTCACTAATCAGGTTGTTGAATATGCTCAAGATGGCCCTTTGAAAGGTGGTTGGAGCATTATAAAGTCCAAATGGTAATACTCTGTATGAAAAAGTGCCCCAGGGACATGTTAATGTGGTTTTATATTGATCTTCTGGGGCGATCTGAATCTGATTGTACCCGCTAAAACCGTCTAGGAAAGAAAAGAATTTATTTCCAGCCAAAGTATCTAGGACCTGGTCAATGAAGGGAAAAGGGAAGTGGTCTTTTTGAGTGGCTTTGTTAAGTTCCCTGTAGTCAACATAGATGCGCCATTTCCCATTTTTCTTTGGGATGATCACTAGTGGGGAAACCCATCGACTATCTAAGATGGGATATATAAAATTTACATCCAACAATTTTTGTAATTCTTCTTTAACGATATCCCTGAGGTGAGAATTTAATCTTCTCTGTGGCTGGCGGATAGGTTAGGGTTCTTTTTCAACATAAATGTGGTGTGTACAGAGTTGTGGATCAATACCTTTCATATCAAAATATTCCCATGAAAAATCTTATTGGTATTTGGAGAGGACATGAAATAACTTTTGCTGTTGTTGTTCATCTAAATTGGCATTGATGCTTAGAGGCCTCCCGGGTGCGATCTCGACGGGTTTGTTGTTATGAATGTCTGTAGTTGGAATTTTTTGTTCCATTAAATCTTCTAGCAGGTCCCCCTGTGCTTCACAGTCTAGAATAGCTTGGAGCATCTGGTAGGCCGGGTTGCTCATGGTGGTCGTATTATTGATAAACCCACTGATTACATCATCCTCTAACTGATTTTTAAGTTTGAGGGATTCTTCCTACATAAGAGGGGCTCGTAAATCCCTCTATGGGTATCGTGGTGGTGGCAATTGTGGATATACAAAAGATGGAGTAGGTTTAGCAGGAGGATATAAAATGAGGTTCTTCGTGATACCCCCTCTAGTGATTGTTATATTTCTTGTTCAACATCCTATGTTTGCATATGTTGTTGCAAGCCATGGTCTGCCTAATATCAATGGATGCCCTTCAAGTCCACCTTTTGGATTGATGATGAGGAATTCCACCAGATATTCCCAAGAGTCGACGGAGATGGCTATATCATGTAATGTGCCAACTGGTCGAAATATCGATCGGTCTGCCAACTGCAGTATTATTGTTGTGGGTTTGAAGGAGTTAAAACCCAGGGTATTGCAATTTTCCATAGTCAAGATGTTGATGTTTTCTCCCAAATCAACTAGTGTATTGGGAAAATAACAGCCCTGGATCTGAACTGTTACTATGGGATTCCCCGAATCTGCATTTTTAACTGGTTCTTGTCTACATAAAATTAGATCAGATAAGGCTCCTACCATGCAAATTGTTGATGATGGATTTTTAATTTTTCTGACAGGTTTTCTCCCACATAGCTCTTTGATTGTTTTTGCATAGATGGGGATGTCCTGAAGAGCTTGCAGGAGTCGAATCTTGATATATAAATTCTTTATTTCCCCTACAAGGTCGAAGTTGGGATATACAATCGCTTTTGCTATCATCAATCTTTAGGGGAATGGAGGGGAGGGTGTTGTGCCCTTAACAAGATCTTGTTATTCGACTGTGTCTCCCCCCCACTTGATTTCTTCTGTTATTTCCACAGTCAGAGGTGTTATTGTTGATTGTTTCTCCTGCCCTTGAAAAACATCATTTTCTTCAGGGGAGATTATTTGTCCCGACCTTAATCGTAGTTCATTGCACCCTACCGAGTTGATCTCTTCTTCTCCATTTTCCATAATCTAGACTAGCTGAGTCGGTCTGTTATTTGGATTTGGGTGAGGTTGGGCTGGTAGTTGAGGGTGCATTTGGGATTATGGATTTTGGGACAATTGAAGTGGGGCTTGTAATGTAGGCTGAGTTTGAGGGGACATCCCGATGGGTTGATTGTTTATCCCCACGGGGCACTGCCAATTCTGATTCCAATTTGGGTTTTGGGCAGTCATGTTAGGCCACTATGAAGGGTAAATGTTGTTATTGGAGTTTTTCCAGGATGAGGTGGGATATTGTGAGTTAGGCCAAGTAGAAGTTGTAGATGGTTGATTCTACCAAGCAGGGATTGCAGTGGGTTGGTTTTTCCAAGTGGGATTTGCTGGTGGATATTGTTGGGGTTGCCAGTTTTGATTAGTAAATAGTCGACCCTGCAATGTGCTACCAGGAGCTTGTTGGTTATACTGCCCGAGGAAGGGAGAAAAAGGGTCATGCAATGTATTTGGGGGTTGATTATGCCATTGACGATGTTGAGCCATTAGATATAATGGTTTTGTTTCCTCTTCCACTTCCCTAAAGGAAGATTTCAATCCAGGAAGTGATGGGCATTGTTCTATGTCGTGATCCTTGGCACAGATAGCACAATCCCGGACCACATCCAAAGGGCAATCCCTTGGGCCATGTTTCCTTCTGCACCTGTGGCAAAATATGGCTAACGTTTTTTCTGCTTCTATTTTTTTTGTTTGGCCTGCAACACATCCAATTATGTAGTCAGAGTGCTCAGAATGTCTATTTTAAAGTTTTCTAAGAGATTACCAACTTCAGCTCGAGTAACACCCTCGCTGGTAATATTGTTATTTCTGGTGAAGGGGGTACGTATCTCTGATCTGGTCCGTGAACTTCCTCTTGAGCACCTGATGCACAATAGGACAATGTCATCATAAGTTTCTTGATAAATATCACCTTTCCCCACTAAATTCAACGTTTATACCCATTCATCTTTCATACCTTTAATCAAAGTTTCCTTAATTACTTCCCCTGGTAGCGTTCCATAGGGTGATCTTTGTAAATTATATTGAAATCTCTCTACATATTCTTCTAATGATTCATTTTCTTTTGCAGTCATTTGAAAGATTTCATCTTTTAAGTCTCTGATTCTACATTAATCCTGATATTTTTTCAAGAAGGCTTGTTTCATTTCATCCCATGAGTTTATAGTTCCTCCCCCTAATCCCATGAACCAGCGTAGAGCTTCTCCTTTCAAAGTGGAGGGGAACAATTTTAATTTTTGGAGTTCATAGGTGTAATCATATACTCTACATAGGACATCAAATTCAAATAAGAATGTGTCTGGATCCTATGAGATTAATCCATGAAAGGTTGGCGGGTTTTGTAGGGGAATAGCCTTCATGGGGGCATTGGAAATTGGATCAACTATTGGATATTTCAAAGTGGAAGTCTGGGGATGTTGTGGATTTTCTTATGCCATTTGATCGAAAATATGCCAGAAATATTTAGGGATTTCTTGATCCGGATATTTTATTTGAATTGATTGGTTATTCGATCCTCTAGGGGATATGATTGCACTCCCTCTGTCTGGAATTTCAGGTATGCCTTCTTCTTTTGTAGGAGATTCGGGATTGGGTGGTGGGTCTGTCTTAGTTATCCTGCTAGTTTCTCCTTCTCCTTCCTCCAGGTTACAAGAGTTTCCCTCTCCTAAAGGGTTGAGGGGTAGAATATCTATGATCTGAAAACTTATCTCAGTCCCTTCAGTTTTTCTATGAATCTCAGCGTGGGCTATAGTTGGTGAAGTTGTCGCCTGAGGGATTCAGGTGAATCCTTTTCTAGGTCCAACCGAGGGTTGAGATTCTGCTTTTCAGATGATGTCATCTATGAAAGTGCTTCTTCCAGGGAGCACTGAGCCCTAGGGTTTGGTAATTTTTGGTGGAGGTTTTGGTTTTTCAAGATCTTTCTTCTTAGTCATACACACTTCACACAACAAAAAGGAAAAAAAACACCTGTGTAACCTCTTAATGCGTCAGCTAGAGGTAGGMACTGGTATAAGCATCTTACTTATTTCCTGCATAGGTTCTTACCTTCCGTCTTCAATACCTCATCCTCCAGAGGMACAATCTATGCTACCTTTGACATTCTTCCCCGGCAATGGCGCCAAAATGTTGAGCTCTAAAGATGTCTAAAAACAACCTGAGTTTAACATTAATTTATCAACCCGAGGATTCATCTTTTATCTCAAAGAATATCGACAAAGTCTATGTAGATAGCTTATAGAGGCTAAAATCATGTAGCGAAAGAAGATCTGAGTTTGTCAACAATCAAGTTCCTCAAACATTCATTAAATATTCTAGGGATTGAAATCTAAAGCTATGCAAAAGGAAAGGAACTAGCTAATCTATTGAATTTATTCTAAGAGCAGTAATTGAATCTAGATAAAGAATTGCTATCATTATGAATCAAGATTTCTGAAAAGAAAAAGGCGAATTACTCCATCTATGGAAAGGAACAGATATTGTAATCTAACTGAAAAGAGACGACAATCATATTTCTATTGAAAGGAACAACAACTATATTCTAGCGGAAAGGAACAACAAATGTAAACTAATGAAAGGAACAACAAATGTGAACTTATGAAAGGAACAATAAATTTAAACTTATGAGGAACCTTCACGCATCGAATATCAGTAATGGGAATTGGAACAACAATCATTCAATACTTCAGGGAATATCTATTTTTTGAAATTGACATGAAATCATCAACACACTTATGCATTTGTTAACTACTATAAAAGAGAATTGAATCACAAGACAGAATTTGAGCTGATACAATTACAGATCGAACAGTAGCTCCTTCAGACTAGGCTCGCGGTCCTTAGAAGCTCTATTATTGAAAACTCGGTATATAAAAATGGAAAAACTTCTCGAGGCTTCTATTGATTTCATAGCTGGTACAACATTTCTACAAAAAATGCTAACGCATAGCAATTCTATATTCTCTATTCTTGAGTGCAAAATCTCTCCCTTCTTCAATATCTATTCACCCCTTACATGTTACAATAATCTAGGTAAATTAAGCTATCTTGAGGATCGAGGTATCCTCAGGATTGCTTTACTATTACAATGAGTAACTCAATTATCTTTAAAACTGCTTTGGGCCATAAAGTCTTCAACCTCCAATAGCTAGCGCATCTTCAAGATTCCCCTTGCTATCTTGGGTTCGACAACATTTAACCAATCCTGTAATAAAACCAGACAATTCCAATCATATTTAGAATCTATGTAATCTAATCTCCAGCAATCAACGCTAAAGGGTATATTATTCATTTTCTATTATATTTACTTCTAAATAACCAAAAATTCAATCAAAATAATATCATGAAATGTGGGAAAAAGGAAGATATTTATACCTTTTTCATAACCTAACAACTAGAAGGGAATGTTGAGGATGAAACTCAGAGCAAGATGAAAAAGGCTTGGAATACAAGGGAGAAAATTTGGCAGAGTTCACTTGCCTCTTCTTTGATATCTCTAAATGACCCCCCCCTAGGGCCCCTTTTATATGGAAACAAGATGGTTAATTAATTTTCAGAAGGGATATAGGAGGTAATATGGTTAGGAAACCTGAAATATCCCATAAACTCTGCCCAAAAGTGCAAAACTTTTTATTTTTTGCAATTTTTTAGAGTATATGTGGGCTGCCAAGTATGCAACTAGCATATGTATGTGCGTTGCATATGTAGCAGGGTGCATACACCATGATAAAAAAAAAAATTAAGAGGAATATTAGAAAAATTGGTTGGCAAAGGTGTAAATGAATAGGCCAATGTCATAAATGCATAATAGTGGCATTTTGAGCTATAACAAATTCCCCCTAATGTGTGAGGTCAAAAGAGCAACTGATGGTCGAAATACATTATAACATATTTAATAAAAATGGGAAAGCATCGAATCAAGTGAGCCCATACAAGTATTCCCGAGTGTGTCATCTACAAAAGAATAATAATAATCACCGAGGCAGGCATACCCATGCTCGGGACAAACTCAGCATGGTTTCCAATCAAGTACACTATAGATCCATGTTATATATAGTAATCATGGCGACATGACTAATGTGTATGACAATATAGATTGTAGTCATTATCAATACATAGTGGATCTACATCTGAAAAACATCATAAGATATACAAATATTTGAATCTTTAGGAGGCATCAATGCCTATAGTTGGAAATGATAGCTTCAGTAACTCGAGCAATATCTTCAAGATATTAATAACTCAGGTAGGAGTATAATGGGAGTGTAAAAATCACTATCTTGAGGTCTTCGACAAGTCATCGTAGAAAGACTGGAGGATCTCTATTATTAGGCACAAAACTTCATTGATTATCAATGTACACTTGACAGGACTCATGGGATGGTTGACTTATGAAGGTAAAGAGACTTATTGTAGAATGGTCATATCAGGTTGTAATACTTTCCCTTGGACAAAAGAATGACATATGAAATAATTCAAGCAACATGTTATTGATGTAATCTTGTGGCATAAGAGGCACCACAAACTCTCCATGTGTTTGGAAGAGTAACCAAATGGAGGAGGACACAACTCTATGTAACAAGAAAAAATTCCTAAGGCCATACTAAATCCCATTTCTTTGTAGAACATAGTGAATGATGTGCTCTGTCCAAGGGTGACTAGATTGTTTCTACCAAAAGAGAAGGTTTTCTCATCCCCTCTTTTTGGAATATTTGTTTTTTTTTTTCTTTTTCATATTTTTAACAAGATTGAAAAAGAGTAAAAGAACATTATGTTACAAAGGAGGAACGAGTGTCGTGGAAAAGAACCATGGAACATACTGATGCTTAGTACAAGGAGACATATGTAGGATAAGGAGACTCAAGAAAATTCTTCCATGGGTCACGGTGTCAAAATGCAAGGGAAAAAACGTTGCAATTCTTGCACCTAAGAAATGTTATAAAAGTTTAGAAACAACAAAATGGAGCCATCATTAGGCCAAAGATGCAAGAGTGAGAAATGAAATACGAATTATGGATTGACACAATGAGCCTCCTTCAATGTAAAGTTTCTCAAGGTATACTTCAAGGAGAACTCTTATGGTCACTATGGGCAGAGTATACCTTTTTCATACATAGTTCAGTTGGTCTGAAAAAGGGTTAAACTTATACCGAAAGGACATCTCTTCAAAACCATTTTAATGAGTGTGACAAAGACAATATCACTCAACTATCTTTTCAATTTTAAGGAGTCTGAAAAGAGCTTAACTATGGACCCCCTCGTTCTTTTTCATAATTTAGTCCCCTAAGGCTGAAAAAGTATAAAACATAACTTAGGAGAACTCTCCCGGAGAGACATGTCTCCCAAGGTGTACATTTTTCCTGGGTAGTCTATTGGTCAGACAAAGGGTTAAACTTATGCCAAATAGATGTTCCTTCTACACCAATTAATGACTGTGAAAGAAACAAGGTCACTCGATGATCCTTTCTTATTTAGGGAGTCTGAAAAGGGATTAAATAAGACTCCAAGGGGTTTCCTTTTTCGTAAATAATCTCCAAGGCTTGAAAAGATGATAAACCAATACTAGGGACAATGGCCCCTTTTCACAAATTTAGTCCCTTAGGCCCAAAAAAGGGTTAAACTTACACCTAAGAATACTCTCCTAGGGAACTGTATCTCCTAGGGCATACCTTTTTAATAAAAATAGCCATCTGGACTGAAAAAGGGGTAAACTATTATCGGACAGATGTGCCTTCAAATTTCACTTTGACAAGCATGAAGGGAAACAAGATCGCTCAGTAATATTTTCAATTTTAGAGAGTTTGAAAAGGGCTTAAAGAAGACTCCAAGGGGGATCATTTTCTTAAGTAACCTGAACGAGGCCGAAAAGAATAAATAATTTCTCGTTAGATGTCGCTTTCATATTTTAAGTAAACTTGAAATACAACAAACCATGCTATTGGGGAGTCCTTAGGTATTAGGATAGAAAAAGGCGAGGAAGAAGAATGAGACTTCAACACAAAGTTACGGCAGGACTAAAAGGACTCCCAAGCCTACAGAAGACTCACAGCATGGATGCCATAATGAAAGACAAGGATCTATCTAGGGAATCCATGGAGAGGAAGTCTCTACCACCTAATTACGACACTTCTAAAGTAGCATAAAAAGTTATGTGTCGCACTTCAGTGGGATTGACCCTATGGAAAAGCGGAAATTGTTAATAAAATGCAATATGTAAGGTGATAAAGGCCTATCCCATATGCAAATGGAGAAACTGTAACTTCGTCACAGGATGGTATAAGTACTAGTACCCATGCATTAAAAAATACCAAATCCGAAGTACATAAGACTTATAGATGACCAAAAGATCTCAAAAAAGAATCAAAACATCCATCAAACAAACCAGAGGGAAGAAAAAAGGTCAAAACTAGGTCACCACAGGGTCAAAAAATCTATAAATAGAGGTGAAAAACGTCGTTCTCGCCATTGTGTTTGACAAACCCCAAAAATAGAAAAAAAAACTCTTCCTTCAATTTCACATTTGGAGAGCTACGATGGATGGAATTGACTTGTTCTTGAACCAATTAAGTACTCTTCCCTTTCTCTTGCAAATTCATTCAATTTTCATGGTTTTTAGATAAAATTGGGGGCCACACGCCCTAAAATTTAGCATGAATGTGCATGTACGTGAATTGTCCATGAACATCACATGGATGTACATGGGGTGAGCTAAAATCAGCAAATGTACGCCTGCGACTGTCTTCAAAATAGGGCGCGTACATGCTCTTAAAAATGAGAAAATAAAGACACTAACTCCCAAAACTTTATATGATTTAGGATGTACATGCATTGGAG
This sequence comes from Picea glauca, assembly GCA_000966675.3. Lineage (NCBI taxonomy): Eukaryota > Viridiplantae > Streptophyta > Pinopsida > Pinales > Pinaceae > Picea > Picea glauca. The sequence continues at coordinate 439,748 of JZKD02S1971901.1, forward strand.
AGAGAGAGAGAGAGCATGAGGAAGTGGATCAAATGGTTGAGGAGGACCCTGCAACTGTGGCTATTTTAAAATAATGTGGGTTATGGAAATTATTTCATTGTCCATTCATGAGGGCCCAACCAAGACTACTGAATCACCTTGTTGAGTATTGCAACCCTGATGCGGAGGCCTTTATTCTAGAAGGCCAATCCGTGAGAGTCACCACTAAAGACATTTACTTCTTGATCGGTCTCTCTCAAAGGGGGGAGCTGGTAAAATTGACAACCTTCCCTCCAGGGCCATATCACATAGCCCATTACATTGATATGTATTGTGAGGCTGACATGGAAAATATGGGATCTAAAGTCCCCATTTAGAAGATAAAGAACCTTGGATTCAAATAAGTGCAATACTTGATTGGGAGGATTACTAGATCCACTGCTCTACAGCAGGATACTCGTGCTCAAATGCTTTGTGTAGTGCAGTGCCTGCAGTTGGTGATCTTTGATTGGAGCATGACAATGCTCAATTATATGAAAATACAGTTGGGATAGTGTAAACTAAGAAAGAAGAAGAACTTTGGATTCAGGACAGTTCTTTGTGCCTTCTTTTTGAAAGAGTGTCGGGCCTAAGCCTGAAGGAGAGCGTATGAGGGCACATAGCCACCTATCTGGCACTGTGTAGATGGGTTTCTTTGATGCCCCACCAGGGAGAAGGGGGAGTACGATATTCATATGATGATGAGTTCTTTGATTGGTGGAGATGATATATCCCATCTATCGAGGATTATCCCAATGCAAGGATCAGTTTCTTGAGAGATCGTGAGACTCCTATGCCCCCTGGCACAACTCACAGTGAAATAGGTGTGTGTGTGTGTGTGTGTGTGTCTATATATATATATATATATATATATATATATATATATATATAACTAAGTTGGAGGCACGTAAGTGTTTGTGTTTCGATTTGGTTATGATCCACCAACCTGCTAGTTCTTATTATGATGGACCGGCCATATATTTTCATACTGAATCGAAACACAAGCACTTACGTGCCTCCAACTTAGTTGTTGATATATATATATATATATATATATATATATATAATTTTATTTTTAAATTTTATTTACAAGAAAGAAAACATATTTTTGTTAATGTCACAGTAATAACTCAAAAATTCTGTTATGTACAAATGTGGGACCAGTACAACCAACAAAACTCCCCCGAACTAGGCGTTGTCTATGAGAGCAGGTCCAACAGGGAGGAGTTGTAGCAATAGCAAGACCATCATCGGCAGAGGCTGAGAGAGTATTGATGATGGTAGAGAGGAACTTGAAGTCCCTCACCCGGAGTGTGTTGATGTCAGAGATCGAGGATTTGCCACCATCTATGCAGGTTCATGTCGTGGTAGTACCCAAAGCATGGGTCCAATTATTACGACATCTGGCCAACGTTGTATTACAGTATAGCAGGGCCAATAGGCCTAGAGATTAGACTAGTATTGGACATCATGCATGCTAGAGCACCAATTTTTGTATCTCTCTATGTATTGAGGGCTTAAGCCTAGAAATATATTATTAACACTTTTGATGCTTATGGCCCACATTTTGTACTGTGAAATCACTTTTTTGGATATGTTATATATATACATATATTTTTCCTTATAGAGTAAATTTTTTTTGTACAAATATATTTACATGTGTGTGTATGTGTGTGCTTTTATATTTATGTGTGTGAAATATGCCAATCTAAAACATGACTTTCCAATGCATCAGTTAATTAATTATATCTCCTAGGAACATGAACATATGTAATATAATCAAAATAACGTTCTAAGATACATACCCTAAGGAATCGTCGGTGAAGGGTGGGATCATGGATGCGGTACACTCCATTTAACTGTGACTCTACCAGTTGAGCATCAAGATAAACTCGAAGGTGAGAAATACCATGTGACAATGCATCACATAGTAATTATAGTACAACACTGTACTCAACAACATTATTGGTTCTTCTCCTAGACAAAGACCTCCATAATATACCAACTGACTAGTGGGTGTGAAGATCACCCAAGTTGGAGAAGAAATCCTCTGAGTGTGTTGGCTAGCATCGTCTGTGAACCTAACATAAAATTTAGATTCACTTGACATCTACCACAATGTAGAAACACAATAAACTACACGTCCATTAAAAAAAATACTAAAATGTATAAATAAAATAATACACTATTTACAAGAAGTCACACTCAGGTGACCAACTTTAAGCATAATATTTCTTAATAATAAATAGTATGAACCACATGGGTTTAAATTTTCCTGCCCCCAAGGGATCTTTATCTTGATCATAGACAAAGACAAGATCACCTTCGGAGAAAACTCTAGGGAGAACTAACTGATCATATTGACACTTGACACGATGTTTATGAGCCTCATTAGAAAAAGATGCATATCTACGTTGGTCATCGAGCTGCCCGAGATAGACAAGACTCTCTTCAGGCATAGTTGTATTGGGAAATAGTTCCACTGCAAACTTGAGAGAAGGAATTTGAAACTCTATAGGAAAGACTGCCTCCAGCCCGTAAACAAGTTGGAAAGGAGAGAAACCCATAGTAGTCTTGACAGAAGTTCGATATGCCCAAAGTGATGAATATAACATCAAATGCCAATTCAACTTGGCTGAATTGATTGTCCATTGTATAATAGTCTTAAGAAATTTATTGATAGCCTTCACTTGATCGTTTGGTTGTGGATAATAGGGTGATGAATGTTCTTTCTTAAACCCGAGCTTTGATGTTAAATCAGTCATCATCTTATTCTGAAAGTGACTTCCATGGTCCGTGACAATATATTTCGGTATACCGAACCTAGCAACAATTTGGTTGAAAATGAAAAGTGTCTTTGTTTCCCCGACATTACTAAGTGTTAGCATGGCTTCGACCCACTTAGTGAAGTAGGCTACTACCACAATGATATAATTATGCCCCCTAGTCAAAGTTGAGTGGCATGTATTGAAATCAATTCTCCACTTAGTGAAGGGACCAACAACAATAACAGGAAACATAGGAGCAAGGTGTGCCTTCATATTCCAAGAGAAGATATGGCATGGGTAACACTTCTTAACCACCTCTATACAATATTTTATTAACGAGGGCTAGAAGTATCCAGCATGAAGAATTTTCTAGGATTTTTCCAACCAAGACAAGTGACCGCCACATGCTCCGGTGTGGTATTGATTTAACACAAGATCTGCCTCCTCATAAGTCAGAAAATGATGGAGAATGCAGTCAACTCCTTAACGATAAAATGTATCATCAATGATAATATAATTACATGTTGATGGCGTATTCATCGATGTTCATCATGAGAAGCAGAGTAAGGACACTTCAAATTCCAAAGATACACAAGTATATCTCCATACCAAGGGTCAGAAGATGAAATAAGGAAGATATCCTCATTGATCAATGACTCTTTGGGAAAATCATTGCCACTCTCATTTGGGAGTTCCAAAACTATCTCGACAAAGACCAAAGACTTCTCATAATTTTCTGAAACAAAGTCCAAATCAAATTCCTAAATAATAACTATCCATCGACTAATCTTCCCATTGATGACCCATCGTGTCAACACATATTGAAAAGGATTAACGACAACTATGACGGTAGTCTTATAGAGTAGAATATAATGACGAAACCTTTGGACACCATGGACAGTTTCCAAAGCTAGTTTCTCAACGTGAGTGTAGTTGAGTTATGGTCTGACTAAGCCTTGGATGAGGTAGTATATAATGTGGTCCTAGAGCACGTCATCCTCCTAAAACAAGAACATATCGATGGTAGACTCTACTGCATCCAATTATAACAAGAAATATTCATCATAATCAAGAGGTCTAAGCAGAGGGGTAGACATCAGGGCACTTTTCAATGCTTCAAAAGAGTGTTGAGTCACTTCATCCCAAAATAATGGGACCCGTTTTTTCTAAAGATGCATAAACCCTTTAGTTATTTCGACGTATTTAGCAACAAATCTCCATAGGAACTTAGCTTTCGTTTGAAGAATCTGAAGTTGGGGTATTATGCGTAAGAAAGGAAATTTAACTATTGCCTCAACCTCAAGAGCATCGACCATGATCCCTTTAGTGGACATGATAAAACCTAATAAATGTCCTGACATAACACAAAAACTACACTTGTTCGGATTTATGTGAATCCGGTAGTAGAGACACCTCTCAAAAATGATTCGAAGGTGAGTGGGATGATCAAATCTCTTGTGAGAACGTGACGCAATATCATCAAGATATGCCTTGACTATATGTTTGAGGTCATGGAAGGCGAACGACATGGCTCGTTGAAAAGTAGCTCCAACATGTTTTAGGCCAAAAGGAATTTTCATATATGCAAACGTACCCCAAGGACATATGAAAGAAGTCTTATGTTGATCCTCATGCTTGATCTAAATCTTATTGTACCCTGAGAAACCGTCCATAAAAGAAAATTTTCATAGCCCGCACATTCATCGATAATCTGATCAATGGATGGGGTAGAAAATTTATCTTTCAAGAAAGCTTTGTTCAGATCGTGAAAATCCATGCACACACGAATCATACCTTGTTTCTTATTGACGGTAACAAGGTTTGACACCCATTCTGTCAATTGAACCAGCTAGATGAAACAAGCCTTAATCAATTTCTCTACCTCAACATTGATAGTCGTTGACTTGAAAGGTTGACTGGGTGAAGCTTCTTTCGAACAAGATTAGCATCAGGATAAGTCCTAACCTTGTGCTCAATTATACGACAGTCAATACCTAGAATTTTCTTATAAGACTAGGTAAAAATGTCATGAAATTATTTAAATAATTCAGTGTACACTTGAATATCCTTGGGGGAACAATCTGCTCCGATGAAGATGTTTTCAATGATGCTAGGGGTTTTGGAGATGTCAATTGGAATCGTTTCAAATATACTCGCCATGTTTCCCTTAGCATAGATTATGTGCATGGCAAAAGGATTAACAGGACAAGTGGTATCTCCATTCATGGTCGTGGTGAAATCTCCCACTTCCACTCTCCTAAGCTCAGGTAAAAAGTATGACCTATGATGAAGATCATCCCAAGTCCTATATAAACCCATCATTTCCTCTAAAAGCACCTCATCAGAGGGCAAGACCAAGTCCAAAGTATCGTGAGAAGTGAGAGACTCTTGAGCCAAAATAGGCTCTAGAATAAGATATATCTCTTGAGGGGGAGCTAGATCAGATTTGGTTGAGATTTGTTGAACAATATTGTACGCAAAATCAATTGCGTATAGGGGAATAGACATGCCAGGATTCCCTACCCCTTCCATAGAAGTCGATGGGGAAGGTAAATTCCACATGTTGTTAAAATAAGTTGATCGAAAATAATCTACTTCAAATATTGTAGCCTTAGGTTGATCAGGGACAACCAAAATAAACTTGACATCATTCAAAGGTGGTGGAAAATCAAAAGTTCTCATCAAAGAGGGAAACAATCCAACACCTAAGTTGACAGTACCTTGTTGCGGGTTATCAATCATCGGGACCGTGGATGCCCCCAATGAAGGGTCAAGATAAGAGAAGGATAATTAATCAATGGTTACTATCCTACCTTCATGAGGAAAACATAAAACATGAAAAAATGGAGGATACAACCATTGTCATTGTGTAATTCCAACTTCATCCTAACAAAATGTTGTAGTCGAGAGGTGCATCAACTACTTCAATATAAACACACACAATTTTTCCCTCCAACTGCATGGGGAAGGAGGGGATTATGCCATGCGGTCGAAAAGAATGGTCGTCAAATGCAGTTAAAAACATAGGAGACAAGGACAACTAAGTTTGACCGATAGCCTTCCAACATGTCGATGACATAATGCAAGTTGACACACCCTCATCTACCACTGTGTGGAAATTATTTCGTGTCAACAATTTCATGGCATAAACCAATACTATATGGAAGGCGACATGGTAAGGCAAATGAGGTTTGTGATTGAAAGGGTAAAAAATGATAGCTCTCGATTTAGATGGCTCAGCAGCACCCAAGGAATACAATAATGCTTTTCTCTATGAGGGGAAACTACGAAGAACTTCCAGAGAAAACATTGCACAAGGGGTTTGCACAAGATCTTCAACTACATAATAGTTCTAGGAAGCCCTTGCATTTTTTTTATGAGAACCTTTATTAAACACACCTTTAGGGATTTTATTCGTCGTTTCTCCCATGGTCTTCTCAATATGAATAGGAGGCGATGGGTTGGAAGCCTCTTTTCCCTTCTCAACAGATTCAGGAATTTTGTAATCATGAGCCCTGGTCTAGAGATGAGCATCTGATCTCATCATGTATACATTTGTGGCTCCATTATTACCATTAAATGTGGGGGCACCCTGATTTCCCCCAGTCGCAGTTGTGGATGAGGAATCATGTGCCATATTTTACCCTTGAGGTAAAGAGTTAGTTAACACAACATGTTGTTGTTGTGCCAAAGTATTATGGGATTCCTCAAGATGAGGGCATTGATGAGTCAATTGATCATCTGCATAAATCTTACATGAAAACTTAACCTTTATCTTATCATTTTTTTCCCTCACCAACATTGTTAGCGGCCTTTTTAACCTGCTTACCCTTCTTTCCATTGTTCTATATTTCCCCCTCGGAATATTGGTTTTCCTTGGGGTTCATCATATACACACTCTGTACTTTCAATGTGTGAGTAGTGGGTGCAATTGTACTCAAATTTTGGTTAGCCATGGTCTATCGTATCGACAATTGTTGCATTTAGTTAGACAATTGATCTGTGGGATTTTTTTGTGTTGATCCTACTATACTATCGTCATGAGGCCCGGACTTTGTTTTGGTCAAGTCAAAGGTTGATCGTGGTGCGTCAAGAAGAATCTCGTACAACATACCAGATTGGGAATAAATCAATTCTAGTTGTTGAGCCCTCATAATAACCTCTTCTTCAAAAAACACTCCAAAAGTTGCAACGTCTTTGGAGAAACAAGGCACCAAAGACATCAGGAACCACTTGAGAAAAAACATAGGAGGGACCCTCACTTTGATCAATCTCTTTCGGTGACGCCATTCTTGGATATGATCATAGATATGGATGGCCTTTGTCTGATCGAATTTAGCCAACAACTCTATTCTAACATCGTATCTTACCGGTAGCTGAAAATGGTTTAAGAAAATGATTTCCAAATCATTAAAGTAAGCATAATTCGAGCCATTGAGCTCAATATACCATTTTACAGCACCCCCTATGAGATTTTGTTAAAAAAATTGAAACTTGATAGAGTCATCATTCAACGAGTTGGAGGAGCACCATAAGTGAAAGGTTGTAACATGATCACTCGGATCTTCGTCATGATTTCCTTCAAATTTTGGTATGTCTTTGGGAAACTTAGTTGGAATACGAGGCCAACATGGATCATGACAAATAGGATCATTTAACAACCTTAAAAAATCTGTCATATGAATATTTTCCAGAAAGGGTAACCTAGGTTGCGGTGGATTTAAAGGAAAAGAAGAACCTGGATTTTGGTTGGCACCAAGTTGCTAGGAAAAGATTGTGTGCTGACAAGGGATCTGGTAAAAACCATGGTTTCCATGGCCAGTATAAGGAGTTTGTGTGCTACTCTGCATCGTCGATGGATTTTAATAATTTGATGACATACCTTGGGTAGGGATTGCTCCATGCATTGTATTCCAAAAATCTTGTTTGGGGTTTCCCCCAATCAATCCTCCTGGCATAGGAACTGAACCTTTCTTGGGGTTCCACTGAGCATGGGAAGGGTTTCCCCTAATCGAAATCCCTTGCAAAGGTATATAACCCTGCTAGGGATTTCCAAGACCTTGAGAGGAGAAGGCTCCTATCATCACTCCCTATGAAGGAACAAAGCCTTGCATAGGGTTAGGTAGATTGAGAAAGGGGTTTCCCCCTAACTAAAACACAAACAACGAGAAAGTGTTATTGCCAAAAGCACCAAACAATGAGAAAGGCATAGACCCAACCAAAGTCATAAAGTACTAAGGCCCTTTACTCCCTCCACTAAAAAACTTGGAACTAACACTAGGTCTGGATGGTTGTTGAAAATTACCTCTGAGTGAAGGGGATGAATGAGGGATATGAACCCCATTGTAAGGGACTTCATTATATGGAGAAGAAGTTCCCCCAAGGGATCCTTGCAAGGGATAATTAGAAATCCCTGCCTCTATACCAACAGTCTATAAAGTAGAGTAAGTTAAAGACAAGCTTGAATCAAAACCCAACATCTCATATGTGAAAGGAGCACTAGATGTATTCTATACTTTAGAAGTATGAAAAGTGGTCAAAGATGTGGAAGAGACTATGCCACTACTAAAAGTGTAGGTATTTTACTAGAGGTATACGATGCCCCCTCCACCCGTTGTCGAGATGGGAGTATGAGGACTCTCAGTAGAAGTAGGATTACTCGCTTCCATATCCATTCGACTAAAAAGATGACGATCAGGAGAATTCACCTCAAGAGGGACTACCTGAACAAGGATTGGTGTTGAAATATCAGTGATCGGAGGGTTTGTGGGCCTGAAGCCTTCAACTTCGAGGTCGAAAATGATAGTCTCCTCTTGTGCAAGAATGTATTTTCTAGGAGCAGGCTCAGCATAGTTTCCTATGCCCCAGTAGCTTCAAAATAACCTTCTTGATCTAACTGATTCCTCAACGGTGGCGGTGGTGGCTCCAAAGTTACTGGTGGAAGGCCTGGAGCCTACGCGAACAATGAAGTTACTGATCTTCCACTTTTTGAAATGATCAACTGACACTCTAAGGTAAATCTAGGGAGAAGCACAAAGCACACACTAGAAAGTCCCTAAAGGTAAATCAAGCAATCAATAGAATGGTGGGAATAATAGTTATTCCAATCAACACTAGAGAAAATTTCTAGTGCAAGTGTAACTCGAACACAGAAACACCCTTTGGGTATACTCTGCAAAGAGTGATCTGACGTATGTCCAAAGTATCATGGTATACCCCTGAAGTCACCTGTGTGAGTCCCTATAAAAGAAAACTAGGTTTCTATCTCGTAGTCAATCACTAGGCGGGTACAGTTGACAGTCAAGATGATCGTATGAGAAGGATAGCTATGTTTGAAGCCTTTAAAGAGTACCGAAGGTAAATGGTCTAGAATAAAACTGAGGATACCGAATAGATTTGAGGTCCACAAATCTCCGTAGTTAATTGCGTTCAGCAAAATCCCAAGAATGACCCTCAAAATATGATCCCCACTATGCTTGGTCCAATTTTGGAGGGGTTATCTCCTCTACCTTTCCGCACATGGCCTCATGTTTAGCCCCTGTTTTAGAGGGGGGTCTCATCTAAATTTTATGACACTGGAATTTTTTACTCCCTATCTTAGACTCTTAAGTTTATTTAAGTGGCCTTGAAGAGTTTCCTCTCCACACCTAATTCAAGGCCCTAAATCCTAGTCTAATTGGTGTACCCTTTAAACAAAAAATTCTAATTGATTTTAGCATTAAGTGTTTATTTTATTGGCTTGATTACTCAGGGGTATGGTATTGAAACTCATGGTGTTATTTAAGAAATGAAAGAGAAGAGTTAAAATGAGATTTTAGAACATTGTTCTTTAAAATTAAATGAATGTAAACTACATCCTACAATTGAATATTTGGCTCTTTTAACTTTCAAGGTGCAAACTTTTCAAAATGAAAAACAAGATCCTACTATGCAATCGTTCCAAATACAATGAAACTACTTAAACTTTCAAGGAATAAGATAAGAAGGAACTTTGGGTTGAGAACTATTTTCTTTTATAAAAAGCAATTTGCGCTACTATAACCAAAAAAAAATGCAAAGCAAAATGAAGATGCAGTTAAGAAACTACAAACATTTTTTTTTAGCTTTTTACATGCTTATGAAATGAAAATAACAAACAACTATATTTTTATTTTCCAATCATAACAAGAGAGAAGGATGACAAACCAAAGACTGACTTAGTTCCTAAACCATTGCTAGAGAGAAAGGATTCACCAAAATCCAACGAAGAACCTAAAGCTTCAAAAGTAGACCTTCAAACTTGAGACAAGGCAACAAAGAGACAAAGAAAACTACACATCAAAATTTTATTTACAACTTCATAGACAATCTTAGGCTAAAAAATCTCTCAACAATAGTTAATAGAGGTCGTTGGTACTCAAGAGGACCTGAGAGACCAAAAGATTTATGGAAGCAAAAGAATTTTTTTTGAAAAACTCTTCAAAAGAACAGGTACACATGTTGTACATAGATAGACAATGGATGTACATGTGCTGGGCTAGCTCAAGGCACGTATGTACACATGTTGGGTATAGAAAAGGGTGCGTATACTACTAAAACATCTCAAAAAATAGATAAAGTTCAGAATGATCATCCATATCATGAAAACTGGAAACACCTGGAAGGTCAGAAGAGAATCTTACAGACTCAAAAAGCACATAAAATAACAGGAAATCAAACCAAAATAATCTCCTAACAAGACCCTAGAGATACTCCCTAGTGGAGTCAGCAATTTTTCTATGGTGAAAAATCACCCTAATTTGAGTCTAGTGACTAGGCAGAGCCTTGACACCTTAAAAGAAAGAAATGCTTCTATTCTACCCCAAATCCAAAAAACCTAATGATAGTTAAGGAAAGGGAGAAAATATATAAATGTGTACCTTGAGTCCTTCCATCTGTTGTAGATTGCTTCATGTTGTTGTCCATTCCAAGATTGCAGGCCTCCTCCCAAAGCCGGCCTGAAACAAATTCACAGAACAAACTATGAAAACTTATGCATAATGACCAATATCATCTAAAGGGTTATTTATTCATGAAAAACATTCATAAACATAAACACATAGACATAATGATCTGGGATAAGAAATTTATCTTTTATTGATAACAATATTGGAAGTTACAACATGAATCTTGTCGACGTCGCTCCATGAACCTCGCTTGGATTCCTCTATTTTGACTCCAAGTGCACTATTCCCAATATGTTATCCTCACAACCAACATGTGGATATAGGGTAAAATGATGGATTCTATAAGGGAGGATGACTGGAAAGGAATGTTGAGGATGAAACTTAGAGCAGGATACAAAAGGCTTGGAATACAAAGGAGAAAATTTGGCAGAGTTCACTTGCTTCTTCTTTGATATCTCCAAATGACCCTCCCTGGGGCCCCTTTTATATGGAGACAATATCGTTAATTTGTTTTCAGAAGGCCTACAAGAGGTAATATGGTTAGGCAACCTGATATAGCCCATAAACTCTACCCAAAAGCGCAAAACTTTTTAACTTTTTCAATTTTTTAGAGTATACGTAGGTTGTCAGGTATGCAGCGAGTGTATGTACACACAATGCATATGTAGAAGGGAATGTACATCATGCTAATATTTGTTTTTTAAAGAGGAATATCAACAAAAGTGGTTGGAAAAGGCATAAATGAATAGGCCAATGTTAGAAATGCATGATAGTGGCATTTTGAGCTATAACAGAGCCTAATATTTTTAAGTAAGTTGGATGATGTAGGTGTGGATACTTTATTTGGAAAGGGAACTTGAAAGATGGTATGAGGAGAAATGGTATTGATGAGGGGAGTTTGGTGTGGAACTCTTTACAATTTATTCAGAATAAATTGCACTGATGGACACAACAATTATATTGTCCCTGAGCATAGAAATAAAGAAGATATGATCCATACTAGCCCTTGAAATAAGACCATGTTGTGGCATCAAAGACTGGGACATATTGGAGAAAAGGACCTTTTCACAATACATGGTAAATATATGGTTAAAGGTGTGTCTAATTGCACCCTGGATTTTGATTTCTATGCACATTGCATATACGGTAAACATAATCGAATAAGATTCCCATCTGGTGCTACAAGATCAAAGGCGATCTTAGAGTTGATACACAGTTATGTGCTTGGACCTATGTCTTTTGTATCACTAGGTAAATCTATGTATTATGTTTCTCTCATAGACAATTTTTCAAGGAACATATGGATTTATTTTCTTAGGAAGAAATATGAGGTATTTGATCAATTTAAAGAGTTTAAGGATTTGTTAGAAAATCAAACAAAGAAGAAAATAAAGGTGTTGAGGATAGATAATGGTGGATAATTTTGTGGGAATGAATTTGAAGAGTTATGTAAGAAGTGTGGTATAGAAAGGCAAAGTAATACTCCATACAAACCTAAACATAATGGGGTTGTAGAAAGGATGAACAAGACATTAATCAAGAAATATAGGAGTGTGCTCAGTGGTGTCGGGTTAGGACTAGAATTATGGGTAGAGGCAGTGGGTACTTCATGTTACATGGTAGATAGATAACCCCCATGAGCACTGGTGGAAAAAACTATGCATGAGGTATGGATTGGTAGGAAACCCTATCTTGAACATATCAAAGTGTTTTGTTGTGATGCTTACGTACATGTTCCAAAGGAAAATAGGATTAAGTTGGATAATAAAGATGAAAAGTGTATCTTTATTAGTTATAAAGATGGTATGAAAGGCTATAAGCTTTGGAACCCATAAAATAAGAATATTTTTTACAGTCGGGATGTTGTTTTTAGACAGGTTAAAGATGTTCCCAAAAAGGAATTCCTACCAAGGAAAGAAGAACCTAAGAAAAAAGAGTTTGAGTTGGATGATGAAAAATCCGAATCAATGAAAGAAGACGAATCAGAAGAAGAAGAACCTCATACTCCAGTATTGAGGAGATCAATGAGGAAAATAAAGCAACCAGAAAGGTATAGTCCACCTAATTTTCGTGACAATTTTGCTTTATCTATTAGTGATGATGATCTGAGAACTGTCAGGGAAACAGTGAATGCAAAGGATAGTAAACTCTAAAACAAGTCCATGGTTGAAGAGATGGATGCCTTGGATAAGAATGAGGGATGGGATCTAGTTGAGTTTCCAACTAGAAAAAATGCAATTGGAAGCAAATGGATGTTTAAAAAAAAGTTGAATACAGAAGACAAAGTGGAGAAGTACAAAGCTCTACTATTAGAAAAAGGTTATTCCTAGGAAGAGGGAATTGACTTTGGTCAAATTTTTTCTCCTGTTGTGAAGTTAACTTCTATCAGATTTCTTTTATATGTTGTTTGTTTTTATTTTGAAGTAGAACAGATGGATGTGAAGATAACATTCCTACATGGGGATTTGGAAGAAGAAATCTACATGAAGTAGCGAAAAGGATTTTCAATGAATGGAAAGAAAGAGTTGGTATGTAAGCTAAAGAAGTCACTATATGGTCTGGAGCAATCACCTAGGATGTGGTACCAAAATTTTAGCACATACATCCTTGGACTAGGATTTGTGACAATCATGGTTGATCATTGTGTATATTCCAGGCAGATTGGTAATCACTTTATTTATGTTATAGTGTTGTATGTCGATGACATGTTGCTAATAGGAAATAACATGGATGTTATCAAGGAGGTGAAATCGCATTTATCCTCCAAATTTGACATGAAGGATCTTGGTGATGCTATCTTCAATCTGGGAATTGAGATTAAAAGAGATTGTGCAAACAAGAAACTATGGTTGAATTAGAGAAAAATTATTGAGACGATATTGCATAGGTTTAATATGTAGGAAATTAAACCGATCAAGGTTCCTATTCATGTAGGTGTAAATTTGTTTGTAGATCAATGTCTCAAGAAACATGAAGAGGAAGATGGCATGCCCCACATTCCATATGCTAGTGCGATTGGAATCTTGTTGTATGCAATGGTTTGTACTAGACCGTACATTGCACATGCAGTGGGAGTTTTGAGAAGGTATATGTAAAAACTAGGAAAGGAGAATTTGAAAGTAGTAAAGAGGGTTTTCGGGGATTTGTGTGGCACTTATAGCTATGGGTTTTTCTACCAAGGAAGACCAAGACTGGGCAAAGTGTTGGAAATACATGGGTTTGTTGATGCATGTTGGGATAGAGATCTATATCACAGAATATTTACAAGTGGATATGTGTTTAACCTATTTGGAGGAGAAATCAATTGGATGAGAAAAATATAGGTTGTAATTGCACTCTCAACTATAGAAGTTGAATGCATGGTAGCCACTCATTGTTATAGCACAAATTGCCACACCAATTTTCATTTTTGAGATGGCCTAGTCCATTCCTCAACCTACAGACCTAAATCCCACTCTCCTTCATCAAAGTAATCTAAAAAACAATACTTTTGTTGAAATACACTATTCACCCATGTGCAAATCGTGTATATACACTATTTTCAAGTGTGCAAATCATGTCTACCCCCAATTTTTTGAAAAAAAAAAATATTTTTCACTTTCGGGTGGGGTTTTCGATTTGTCTCATTCCTAAACTTCCATTTTCCTATATACAATGGAATATAACCATCTCAACCTATTTAGGATGGTATATAAGCACCTATTGGGGTACATATTTGGGGAGACAACCTTGGTGCAAGATTATACTAATGATTTGCAAGATTCCCGATTCCCTAAACCTCTAAGTAGCATTCACTAATCTAGAAATGTGTTTCCTACCATTCCTTCCTCTCTCATATATGATCATAGGGTGTGTTCCTATCCCTTCTGGTTCATTCAAGAAAGAACCAATTTGTTGATTTCATGCTTGAAGGATCCAATGGAGGAACCTAGGTGGTTGGATTTGAGGTAGTGCCAGTGGTTAGAGTCAAGTTGTAACTACCTACTTATATTGTTTCAATAAAAGAGTTCTCTTTCCTTCCAATAAATGTGTAATTTTTCTTGATTGATTGATATATATTGAATTTATTTTATATACCTGAATTTACACATTTACATGTATAAATTGATTTCATAACTACCTATTTTCAGTATAGACTTGATCTCCTTTTGCAGGTTATTATGGACAAAGATCAAGGAAAAATTAAAGGTCGAGAGCGAGGAACTACATCGAATATTTGGATACAAGGTGTGAGGTATTTCACTCTCTCTTCCAAGTAGTTATTTTATTATAAGTTTGTGTGTGGGAGGGTAGGTTATGTCTTTTGAATATAGTTAGGCTCTGTTGTGACATAGACCCAACGTCACAGGGTAAAAATCCCACAAAAGAATTGGCGACCATAATGGGGATGATTTCTCCTAGTTTGGGTCGGTATTATAGATATTGTGTTGTCTTGATTTCCATAGTTTTCTTGTTTTCTAGGCTTTCTCTCAAAGCAATTTCCATCTCAGAAAATTTCCCCAATTTTTTGCAAGCTTCCCTTTGGAGTTTTAATCTCTTTCTTTGATTTTTGTTGAACCATATGTTCTTTTCCTTTACTTGAATCGTGTATATACATGATTCTCCTTGGTTACAATAGCGCATATATGTTATTGACTATGTATACAGTCACATATTTTCTCAAGAAAATAGTTTTTGGGCCACCCTATGAGTTTTGGGAAATCTAGATTGGTTGTTCAATACTTTTTGAACCTTCTCTGGTTTCTTTTATCTTTGAATGTTGTATCAAGCCTCTAAATACTTGAAAATCATGCTAGGAAGTTCTTTATCTTTATTTGGTTAGTCTAAATTTTCTTATAAGGTTTTTTAGGTGGGTTGAAAGGTCGATCTTGAGGGGTTGGGATTCGCTTCCAATTGATCGTTTCCTTCCAGTGATTTTACAATGTTTTATTTCTTCCTCTTTTCCTTCTTCCCTTTGTTCATAAAAAGAAAAGACAAAAAAAATGCATTCTAGTTGCATTTCATTTCTTTTTAGTAACATAAAAGATAAAATAACTTGATTGTTGGTTTTTCTTCTCTTGCACCCTTGCCTATCAAATTTTCAAGAAAAGAACTTGCTTACTAGCACTCAGGTTTAGTGCATTTTTCATCATGAAAAGAAAAAATGAATTTCAAGGTTTAAAGGATTGTTCATGCATTTATTTTTTTTGAAACTCTTTTTCATTGAAGGATTAGTGTAAAATTTTATTTTCCAGTGTTCTTATAAGTTTCATTTTTTGAAAGAGTCTCAAACAACATCAATTTCACTTTTGTTCCCTTTGAGTAAAAAACAACCACTAAAATGAACACTAAATATAAAATATACTAGACTTTGTTTCTAGGGTTCACAAACAAGTTTAGGGTTAGGGCCTTGGATTAGGATTGGAGAGATAAATCTCTAAGGCCGGTAAAAAAAATAGGAATCTGAGCTACCCAACTATCGTATAAGTATATTTGGGAAGCTCCTCTAACACGATATTCAAACATGAGGTCACATGAAGGATATCTAGGGTGATAACCCCTCCGAAGCTTAATTGAGAATAGTGGAGAGATCCTATATTGGGAGTTTCATCAGTGACCTAACCTCCATGAAAGGTGGCACTTTTGAGGCTTCAGGATTAGTTACCCTACCCATAAATTCGATCCTAGTTGTCGACTATACCCCATGAAAATTGACTGTGAGTTGGTGACCTTAGTTGATTTTCCTAGGGATCTCAAAGGTGATTGCGGGGGGGTTTTCATGGTACATGGAATTCGTATCACACTTTTCAGTACTTTTATAGGGTTCCCCGTGAAGCATGGATACTTGCACTAGATAAGGTTGGTTAATGGAGGTTGGGGTAACTTCTTCTCACTCCTTTCTCCATTGGTCCACGAGACTTAATCAACCTATGCCTTCGTATGGAACGTCCCTTTCCACTTTTTCATTTCTTTGGACTCAAGACCTCATCCACCTGGGATGAAGTTTTGGAGAAGTTGGTTTCTTGTGATGTTTCTCTTAGGAATGTTTAGTGGGGTGTTTCTTTGTATAGTTGACCTTAGGTTGTGTTAGTATCACCACTTTTGAATCGTTTATTCATAGTGGTCGACCAAGTGCTCCATTGGTCGGGAAGGACCCCTGGTCTTTCTCTTGAAATCATGGAGCTACCTCTTAGAAGGCATGGGTTTCTATACCATTGGTTCTCCAGATTCAGTACGTAAGAATTTTTTGGACATGAAAAATATCGCAAGGGATGAACTCATGTATAAGAAATTTATGGCCAAATTTCTTGAGGATACCAACCAAGGGACCCCTTCCTAAGAGGATTCTTATGCTTTTCCATTTTTTGGAAACATTGGTGCCCCTTTGATGGCCACTTTGAACATTATTGGGTTGAATGTGGGACTACCAATTTGGTTGTGGACCACTATGAATGTCCTGAATGCTCTTGATGCTCCTCAGATAAACACCTTATGACATAGGCATCATATGGATATTGATCCTTACAATAGTCAAGTCTACTCCTTCTCCTTCTAACTCTTCTGGTGAAATTATAGCTACTAGTAACTAGAAGTCTAAAAGGAATAGGAAGAGGAAGAGTAAGAAGAAGAAATCACCAACCTATGCTAGTCACATTGGAGACCTATCACCAGCCTATGTGAGTTATGTTGGGGACAAGAAACTAGCCTCTCCAAGTCATGATCGAAGCACAAGTCCAGTCACTGCCTCAATTTCATGGATGTTGAGTTTCCTTCATATGAGGCTATCCTTGAAGCTATGATTATAGATTTTTGACCTCGTCTTGAACTGGATACTTTACAGGTTGGTTATCAAAAAAAACCTTGTACTAAGCCTATCAATGGTCTCTACCTAGAAAAATCCTATGCATAAAGTGCAAGGCTATGCGGTGTTATGTACATATTGTAATTTTAGGGTTTCTTGTTTACAAGTTTTGTATCCCATATCACATTTTTTTATCAGAGATTTCTATATTGGACTTATTAACTTCTGGGTGAGTGTTTTTGGTCTTATATACAAGACTTTGGAAACATTTTCCTTGTTACCTTTCTATTCTATGTCGATTCATTCTAACAAGTAATGATCTTGAAATTGGAATATAGGTTGGATTTCCCCCTCCATGCATTTTTACATTATCCATTTCTTGTTTCATTTTTCCCTAGGATCGACCCCACTGAGTTGCGACACAAAACCTTCTTTGTTGTTTAGAAGTGTCGTAATTCATTTGGTTAGAACCTTGTTTGCAGTTTGGCACCCATGCTGAAATAATTTCATAGGCTTGGGAGTCATGTTTAATCCCGCCATAAATTTGTGTTGAAGTTGCATATCTTATTCTCAATATTTTTCTAGACATTACCTATGGGACTCCCTCTAACATATGTTTCTACATATGTCAACATTTTTTGGATTCTTCAATAGGTATTGTGTTCCTTACTGGCATATAGGGTAGGTTCCATTCTTATTGCATAATGAATTTATATGTATTGCTCACATATCTACCATAGGGTCCACCCCATTCATTCATGAAATCCTACCTTCAAGTTGTTTTGAAGGTGTATTTTATGAATGGTAGAGCTTACCTCTTTATGGGTGTCCTAGTTAGTATCTCACTGGAATTTGTGACACCAATGTTGTAGTTTTTTTGTAGGCTTGGAATCCCTATTTATTCCCACCATGTCTTTGCGTTGAAGCATCATGAATTCCTCTCAATCTATTTATGTATAACTTACCCACGGGACTTCCATAGTTTTGTTGAGTTGTAATTTCATTGGATATTAACCGCTCATTCTTCTAGACCTAATGTCAGCCTTAGCTTGCCATTGTTGAACCATTTACTTATGCATTCATACCAGTTTCTAGCCTTGCAATTTATTCTTTTGTGACTCAAGAGTGTCCTTATCTTGCATGTGCTTCCTTCCATTGAGCATAGGTGTGTTCTTTTTTCTTTGGAACTAGTTTTTTTTCCCACGACACTTGTTTCCTCCATTGTACTATAGCATTATTTTATTCTTTTTCAAAATTTAATAATATGAAAAAGATAAAAATAATTAAAAATAAAAACAAAAAGGCGGGGAAAAATGTCTATCTCTTTGTTTGGTAGTAGTTGTTGGATTACTGAGAGGGGGGTTGAATTAGTAATAGAGAGATTTAATCATTTTTAACCATATAATCCAAGTGTTATATCAATGTAGCATTATCATCCAATAATTGTAGAGTAGATAAGCAATGAACAAATCAACAATCATAAACATACACAGTACACCAGTGTTTTACGTGGAAACCCAAAGCAAGAGAAAACCACAGAATCATTTTTCTTATATGTCTTGAAGAATTACATTCATTGGAAGCACCAACTTCCTTTCTTTTCCAACTATAACTGGAAGGAGACTCCAACCCCCTAGTTTCTCAGCCTACAACCCGAGAGAAGCTCTAACTCCCCAATTCTCTGAATACAACCAGAAGGACGATACAACCCATTATGTTCTCCATCTACAACCGGAAGGTGGCTATAACCACCTATCCTTGCCCCTTCCAACCACCCTGACGTATAAGTAGAATGATGGAAACACTGTCACACTATCACTATGAGATATACTAATGTAAACATGTACTAATCAACCTATACCATAAACAAGTGCATCAACCATGCACCAACCTGTACCTCAACCTGTAATCAACATGTACCATAAACAAGTGCATCAACCATGCACCAACCTTTACAAAACCTGTACCATGAACAAGTGCATCAACCATGCACCAAACCTGTACAAAACATGTACCATGAACAAGTGTAGAAACCATGCACCAAACCTGTACAAATAAGCTATCACAACAACCTGTCTCATCAATATTATCAACCAAATCAGATCTAATCACCAAGATCAATCACCAAAACAACTCTCAAAGATGTTCATCAACAGAGCATAACACAACAACTCATAAACATCACCAAGATCAATATGTGATTCTAATAATATACCAATACAAGTATGCTACGTCATCCATAAACCATGTGTCAACAATACTACTAACAAGTGCCTCCAACCATGTGCCAAGTATGTACCAATCATGTATCAACTACTCATCAACTATGACTCGTCAATATGTGCCAACATCATCAACTATACACCTCATATATGTGCCAACTCATCAACTACTTGTCTCAACCATGTACCCAACATGTACCTTAACCAAAATCCCTCATCAATTTCATCATCTAAATATGATTTTTAACTCTGTAATATATATGGTGTATATTATCACATACTTGCAAACCTTCTTTAACATTCACAACAAGAGACTAGCATTTTCATCAAACTTTTCCTTAGTCTCACATGACTAGTTTGGGATTAGTCAACAACCCTAACTTGAAATAATCATAACTATGTAACTATAATGAATAAATATTTGAAAATAGTACACAGTGTTCTTTAGTTTGTTTTATGCAATTCCTCCAAGTTTCACTACTTGGAACCTCTCAGAAAAGGAGTTATAGAAAAAATGGCATACCTTGCTGAATTTTGGATTATTCTAGAGAGAGACCTTGTAGAGCGTGCCCCACATGGAATATTTGTTGAATGGATATGAAAATGTTACACAAAATACTAAAGACTATACGCTAACCAACACATTTGGTCTTACTGAATTTTTATCTATTATGAATATGTTATGACGTTTTTACCTGAAACACCTGTTTTAGACAAGTTTCGGGACTAGCCACAAACTCTATTTTCCACGGAGTGTAACTCCAAAACTACAACGAACCACAATATCAAATTTTTACCATGGATACTTGGATATTTTTTGTCAATGGCCTATCAATTTCACATTCTGAATCATTCTAAAAAAAACGTTATTGCAAAAATGGTGAGATGACTTGTAAATAACATACCTTAGAAAGCATCATCAAAAGAATTTATCATCCCTTGAATTTTGGCCTTCTTTACATCACCTTCTCTCTAAAATTAAGCTTATATATCCTTTGGTTACCTCAGTCACCTGTAGATATTCAATATGCTCAAGTTTGATATGAAATGAGAGAGCCTTGCCTATTATTTATGCTTTCATGTAGCTTCCTCAAGGGGTTACCTTTTAACCATCTTAACCCACTTTCCTTATTTTAGGGTTAACCAACTTCTAACCACTTTTCCAATTAGTAATTTATCCATTAAATTTATTATTTAAATAATTTATTTTGTATCCACTTTGACTTATAGTACACTCATCACTTCACTTTACCTCAAGGGGTTACCTTCTAACCATCTTAAACCACTTTCCTTATTTAAGGGCTAACCCACTTCTAACCACTTGTCAACTTAGTAATTTATCCATTAACTTTATTATTTAAATAATTTCTTTTGTACTCACTTTGAATTATAGTACACTCATAACTTCACTTTATTATTTACCTTCTAAAAATCTCTTAAACCACTTTGACTACTTTGACCTTTTGGGGATTCTAGATGACTCGTGAGGGTTCTCCAACTTCACATGGCCATAACTCTCTAACCATGAGGAGTTATATGACGTTCCACATACCACTGGAAATGACATGACATGTACTATCCATATAGAATAGTGTTTCATTCAAATATATCAAAACTCATACCATTATCCATCAAACAAACTTTGGTCCATTACCCAAACCTGGGTTCTCCAACTTCTCATGGCCATAATTGTCTAACCGTGAAGAGTTATATGACATTCCACATACCCACAGAAATGGAATGACATGTATTATCCATATAGAATAGTATTACCTTAAAATATATTAAAACTCATACCATTATACATGAAACAACCTTGTGTCCATTACCCAAACCTTTGTGCTACCAGAATTCAATATCATACTTTCTCCAAGGGTTGACATCAATCACTAAGGGTTGACATCAATCTACAATATCACTCTCCAATGGTTGAAATCAATGAAAACCAACAATTCATGCCAACTATGCATCAACCTAAGCCAATTGTATGATAATCTCTCCCTTTGGCATTGATGGAAACACCAACATTGATGGAAACATTTAGTCATGATAACATTCGTTCTTATACTCTTCATCAATGTTTCTATATCTCCCCCTTTGACATCAATGGCAAAGGGTATCTCCCTTTGGGGTTGCTTCCCCTTACTGAGCTCTCCTTGGGGCTACTCCCCTTATCTATGTGCCTTTGATTTTTCTTTGTGTTTATGTGCCTCTGATTACTTGCTTTCTCTTCATATGAATAATATCTCCCCCTTTGACAAAGGTTATCACTATGAAGTCATGTTGATCATTTTTCCCTCGTGGCAATTGATCCCCTTGGAAACATGCCTCTATGCTCTCTCTCCAATCATTTACCTTTTCATATGATAAATCTCTCTCCCTTTGTCCTATTTATGGTGCTTCATCATGTACATATAAGAAATATAATATAAGAATTCAAAAGCATTCATTTTGGAGTATAAATTACTCCTAGTCTCTGTCAAAGTTACTCAAGGGATTCCCGTGGAAGTGGTTTTGTAAAGATGTATGTTAGTTCTTCTTTTTTCCCACATATTCAACTCTTATGTTCTTCTCTGCAACTTGTTCCTGTAGAAAGTGATACTTGATTGGAATGTGCCTTCTCTTTGAGTGCATCACTGAGTTCTTTGAGATACTGATGATGCTTTTATTATCACAATATATTGGAATGGGCTCATCATACTCAACCAATGTATCTTTCAAATTTTGTTTCATCCATAGATCTTGTGTACAGTATGTTGTTGCTGCAATATACTCTGCCTCGACTGTAGATAAGGATATTGATGAGTGTTTCTTTCTTATCCAAGATACTAAACACTCACCCAAGTAGAACGTTGCTCCACTGGTGGTTCGTTGGTCATAAATGTAACCTACCCAATCTGCATCTGTGTAGGCAATAAGTGATAGACCCTTTCCTTTTGGATACCATAATCCAAACTCTTTTGTTCCTTTGAGATATCTGAAAATCCTCTTCACTTCTAATCCATGTGATTCCTTTGGTGTTGCTTCAAATCATGCCACCTGTCCAACTGCCTACATTACATATGGTATGGATGTTGTCACATATAGTAAGCTACTAATCATTGAATGGTATTTCCTCTGGTCTGTAGACTTTGAATCATCATCTTTGCTCAACTTGCAATTTGTTTGCATAGGAGTGGTAACTGGTTTGCAATATTTCATTCCGAACCTCTTTAGCATTTCTCTAATATACTTAGTTTGAGAAATAAAAATTCCTTGGTTTCTTTGACATATCTAAAGACCCAAAAAGAAGGATAGTTCTCCAAGTAATGAAATTTCAAATTCATTCTACATATTGTTTGCAAATTTCTGGCTTAACCTGTCATTAGTATTTCCAAAACAATATCATCAACATAAATTTCAATTAATAAAATATTACCTTGAGTTACCTTGATGTAGATGTTGTTGTTTGTGCTTCCTTTCCATAGTTCGTAGGGAATTTTGTTATTGTTGTTTATGAGCATTACTATGTTTTGAATGTGAACTAATGTATGCACTATATGTGTCCAAAATATATCTGTCAATTTGGAATCCATTAGCATTGTTCAAGCCATTTCCTATGCAATTATCATCCATTACGATAATGTTCCTTTGTCTCTAAACCACTCTCTAAACCAATCTATGAATCCATTCTCTAGTCCATTATCATATATCTATCCAAAGTTGCTAAGTGTTCTTATGAATCCATCTTTGTCCATACTGTCCAAGACTCTACTTACACAACTGTCCATAATGCTGACCCATTTATCACCATATTATCATGATGTCTTGATTAATCTATCAAATTGTTCTTCTTCTAATTGATTGCTCTGAATCTTTCTTCTCAAACTCTACAAGATGCTCGAAGGATGGTTCTTTGGTCCGTCACAGTTATCGCATAGACTCCCCCTGTCTAATATTTATATTACTTGGGAGTCTCTACAATGGATGGTTCAGAACAATTCCTTCTCTGATGTGTATTCATCATCATCTTCATTGGTATATTCATCATCATCTTCAATGGTATATTCATTATCTCTCTGAGCTCTAACTTCTTTCTTTCTGTCTGTGGATTCATATTTCACTACAATGCCTAAAAGTACAATCTCTTGAACCTATTCCTTATTTACCTATCCTTCCTTTCTTTCAGTTATTTTCCAAACCTTTATGTATCTGACATCTTTCTTTTTCTCTATAGAATTTTATTCATCTCGTTTTATTGTCAATCTTACGATCTCTGGTACCTGGTATTTGTTCACATGTTCTTCCTATTTTCTTATCCATACTTTCTTATATCTGATATCAATATTCTCTTTCATGGAAGTATCGATCATGCTTCTATAATAACTGGTTATGTGTCCATAGTTATGACATTTGTAACACTCAATGTTACGTGCAACCACATAGGCACTTCTTGCTTGAACATTTCTTTTATAATCTCTGCAATCTACAACCTTATGTCCAAAGTTAGTATAAGAAAAACAATAACCATAAAATAAATTTGCATACCTAGGAGTGAATGATCTTCTTTGTGGCGTAGTCCTTCTGAATTTTTGTCTTGACTAATCATGACCATGATTGAAGCTTCTTTGTGGCCTAAACATGGATGGTCTTCTTCAAGATGTATCTTCAATAGTTTTCTTAGATTTTGGTTGACCATGATTTCTTCCTTTGAGTACTTCTACATAAATCTTTCTATTTTCTTCATTCTTCTTTTCTAGCAACCTAGAGTGTTTCTCTTCATTCTATATAAATGATTTGGATGTTTTTTTCTCTTCAAAATTCTTGTTGAGCTTGATGATTTTACTTCTCAATGTGACAAATTCTTGTTCAAGATTCTCAACCTCTTCTTCTTTCTTCATTATCTGAGACTGTTGGATTACTGAGAAGGGGGGTGAATTAGTAATAGAGAAATTTAATCCTTTTTAACCATATAATCCCAGTATTATATCAATGTATCATTATCATCCAATAACTATAGAGTAAATAAGCAATGAAAAAATGAACAATCATACACATACACAGTACACCATTGTTTTATGTGGAAACCCAAAGTAGGAGAAAACCACAGAGTGTTTTTTCTTATATGTCTTGAAGAATTACATTCATTGGAAGCACCAACTTCCTTTGTTTTCCAGCTACAACTGGAAGGAGGCTCCAACCCCCTTGTTTCTCAGGATACAACCTAAAGGAAGCTCCAACTCCACTATTCTCTGTCTACAACCAGAAGGACGCTACAACCCCCTATGTTCTCTGGCTACAACCGGAAGGTGGCTACAACCACTTGTCCTTTCCCTATCCAACCGCCCTCAAGTAGAAGTAGAATTATGGAACCACTGTCACACTATCACTATGATATATCATTGTAAACATGTACAAATAAACCTGAACCATGCATCAACCATGCATCAACCATGCATCAACCTGTACCTCAACCTGTACCATAAATAAGTGCATCAACCATGCACCAACTTGTACCAAACAACCTATAATCAACCTGTACCATAAAAAAATGCATCCAACCATGTACCAATTATGTACCAATCATGTGTCAACTACTCATCAACTATGACTCATCAATATGTACAAACATCATCAACTATACACCTCATGTATGTGTCAACTCATCAACTACTTGTCTCAACCATGTACCCAACATGTACCTCAACCAAAATCTCTCATCAATATCATCATCCAAATATGGTTTGTAACTCTATAATAGACTTGGTGTATATTATCACATACCTACAAACCTTCCTTAACTTTAACAACAAGAGACTAGCATTTTCATCAAACTTTTCTTTAGTCTCACATGACTAGTTTTGGATTAGTCAACAACCCTAACTTGAAATAATCATAACTATGAAATTGTAATGATTAAATATCTGAATCTGATACACAATGTTCTTTAGTGTGTCTTATGCAATTCTTCCAGGTTTCACTACTTGAAACCTCTCAGAAAAGGAGTTATAGAAAAAATGGCATACCTTGTTGAATTCTGGCTTATTCTAGAGATCAACCTTGTAGAGCGTGCCCCACATGGAATATTTGTTGAATCAATCTGAAAATGTTACAGAACATACTACAAATTGTACTCTAATCAACACATTTTGTTACTGAATTTGTATATGTTATGAATAAGTTATGACGTTTTTACCTGAAACACTTGTTTTAGACTAATTTCAGGACTAGCCACAAACCCTATTTTTCACGTAGTGTAACTCCAAAAATAAAGTGAACCACAAGATGAATTGTTTACCACATATCCATGGATATGTTTCCTCAATGGCCTATCAATTTCATGATCTGAATCATTGTAGAAAAAAATTTATTGCAAAAATGGTGAGATGACCTGTAAATAGCATACCTTAGAAAGCATCATCAAAAGAATTTATCCTCCCTTGAATTTCGGCCTTCTTTTCTTCACCTTCCCTCTAAAATTCAGCTTATATATCCTTTGGTTACCTCATTCACCTATAGATATTCAATATGCTCAAGTGTGATATAAAATGAGAGAGCCTTGCCTCTTATTTATACTCTCCATCTTCTAGGTCACTTAACCCATTTCTAGGTCACTTAACCTATTTCTAGGTCACTAAACCCATTTATAGGTCACTTAACCTATTTTCCTCATTTTTAGGGTTAACCAATTTTCATAATTAGAAAGTTCTCCATTACTTTATCATTTAAATATTCCTCCTTGACTTTGTCAACACACTTTATCATTTAAATAATCTTGTTTGATTTTGTCACTTCACTTTATTATTTAAATAAGCATTGTTGACTTTGTCACTTTACTTTATCATTTAAATAATACTTTATTCTTTGCAATATCTTTGAATTCTTTGACCTTTTGGGGCTTCAAGCCAACATATGAGGGTCCTCCAACTTCGTAAGGCCATAAATCTCAAACCATGAGGAGTTATGTGACATTCCACATACCACCATAAATGAAATGACCTGTACTACCCATATAGAATAGTATAACCTTAAAATATATTAAAACTAATACAATTATACATGAAACAACCTTGGGTCCATTACCCAAACCTTTGTGCTACTGGAATTCACTATCGGACTTTCTTCAAGGGTTGACATCAATGACAACCAATCTTAATCAACAATATCTCCCTTTGTCGTTGATGGAAACACTCTGATGTAATACTTAAATCATTTCATGCAATACTGAAGTCATATCACTCATTCTCCCCTTGGAACCATGCATCTATCATCTGCAACTGATGAATCTCTCCCCCTTTGTCATCAATGGAAAAGGTATCTTTCCATCCAGGGTTTCTCCCCTTGACTGAATTGTCCTCTTTATGGTGCTTCCTCATGTACATCTAAGACATATAAGATAAGCATTCAAAAGAATTCATTTTGGATTATAAATAAATCTGAGTCTCTGGCGAAGATACTCAAAGGATTCCTGTGGAAGTGGTTTTGTAAATATGTCTTCCACTTATTCTTTTGTGCCCACATACTCAACTATGATGTTTTTTTGCAACCTGTTCTTGTAGAAAGTGACACTTGATTGGAATGTGCTTCATCTTGGAGTGCATCACCAGGTTCTTTGAGATACTGATGGCACTTGTATTATCACAATATATTGGAATGGGCTCGTCATACTAAACTTGTATATCTATCAAAGTTTGTTTCATCCAAAGAACATGTGTACAACATGTTGTTGTTGCAATATACTCTACCCCGGCTCTAGATAGAGATATTAATGATTGTTTCTTGCTTAGACATGATACTAAACACTCACCCAAGTAAAACATTTCTCCATTGGTGCTTCGTCAGTCATCAATATAACTTTCCCAATCTGCATCTGTGTAGGCAATAAGTGATAGATCCTTTCCTTTTGGATACCATAATCCAAACTCTTTTGTTCCTTTGAGATATCTAAAAATTATCTTCACTGATAATACATGTGATTCCTTTGGTGCTTCTTGAAATCGTGCCACATGTCCAACTACCTGCATTACATCTGGTCTGGATGTTGTCACATATAGTAGGTTGTTAATCATTGACTTGTATTACCTCTAATATGTATACTTTGAATCATCATATTTTCTTAACTTGCAACTGGTTTGCATGGGAGTGATAACTGATTTGCAATATTCCATTCTAAACCTCTTTAGCATTTCTCTGATGTACTTGGTTTTAGAAATAAAAATTTCTTGGTTGCTTTGACATATCTGAAGTACCAGAAAGAATGATAGTTCTCCAAGTAATGACATTTCAAATTCATTCTGCATATCCTTTGCAAATTTATGGCTTAACATGTCATCATCACTACCAAAAATAATATCATTAACATAAACTTCAATTAATAAAATATTACCTTGACTTACCTTGATGTAGAGGTTGTTGTCTGCACTTCCTTTTCTGAACCCTGCCTGTTGTAGATATTTATCCATTCTAGAGTACCATTCTCTAGGATCCTGTTTTAGACCATACAAGGCCTTATTTAATTTGCACACATAGTCTGCATTCTCTAACAATTGAAATCCTTCTGGTTGTTCAATGTAGACTTACTCTTCAATTTCCCCATTCAGAAAATATGATTTTACGTCCATCTGATACACTTTAATGTTTTTGGAGCATGCATAAGCTAAAAGCAATCAGATTTATTTTATTCTGGAAACTGGGGAAAATGTCTCTTCAAATTCGATTCCTTCAACTTGTGCATATCATTTACATACCAATCTAGATTTGTTCCTTTTAACTTGTCCATCTTCGTTCAATTTATTCCTGTATACCCACTTTGTGTCAATCACATTATTATCCTTTGGTCTTGGAACCAATTCCCAAGTGTCATTTTTCTCTATTTGAACCAATTCTTCATCCATGGCCTTGTTTCAAAATTCACCCTTGTTGGCCTCTTCAAAATAGGTTGGTTCAATCGTAGATGTGAGTGCTAGGTGTGTTTGTTCTGGTGAACGGATTCTTCTTCTAGTCTCAACTCCTACGTCTTTGTTTCCAATAATATGATCTGAAGGATGATTCTTCTATACTCATCTGCTAGGTGTCTTTGGAGGCAATTGTTGAACTTGCTCTTCTGCTTCTGTCGGATTCTCTTTATATTCCTCTTCTACTTCCTTTTCATCTTCTACTTCTTCTTCAAAAAGTTGTTCCATTGATTCATTTTCTTCTTCCTTTGATTATGGTCTGCTTGTTTCATCAATTGTTACGTTGATGTTTTCTACATCTTTGTTCAATCTCAGATTGTAACACTTGTATGATTTCCTTGTACTTGAGTAACCAACAAGTACTCATTTATCCACACGAGAGTCAAACTTTCCCATTTTTCCATCTTCTCTTTTGATGTAGCATTTTCTTCCAAAAACTCTGAAGTGCTTCACATTTGTTTGTCTTCCTTTCCATAGCTTGTAGGGAGTTTTGTTAGTATTGTTTCTAATCATTAATCTGTTCTGAATGTGAACTATTGTATGCACTACCTGTTTCCAAAATATATCTGTTAATTTGGAATCCATTAGCATTGTTCGAGCCATTTCCTGTATTGTCCTGTTCTTTCTTTCAAAAACTCCATTTTGTTGAGGTGTCCTAGCAACGAAGAATTTCCTTTTTGTTCCATGATTATTGCAGTAGTCCATAAATTCCTTTGAAGTGAACTCTCCTCAATTATCAAATCTCAAGCATTTGATTTTTTAATCCATTTCATTTTCAACCATTTTCTAGTAGATCTTGAAATTTTCAAAATCTTCTAACTTATTCTTGAGAAATCAAACTGCAGACATTCTTGTATAATCATCAACTAATAACATAAAGTATTTCCCACATTTTAAACCATTTGTTGTAGTTGGTCCAATTAGATCAGTATGCACAATTTCCAGTGGTCTTGTCGTTGAATATTCTTTTGATTTGAACCTGGTCTTTGTTTGCTTTCCTTGTTGACAATGCTTGCATAAAGTGTTGGTTGGTTTCTTGATTCGGGGAATTTCTCTGACTGCTTCTCTTCTGCTAACTTTGAAAAGGTTATCAAAATGTATGTGACCCATTCTTCTGTGTCATAGCCAACTTTCATCTTCCTTTCCTAGACAACACTTTTCATTTCCAAATTCACTTAATACATATGTGTTGCTTGAAGTTCTCACATTTGTAGTAATCAATTTTCCTGAGCCTTCTTTTCTTATCTCTCACTTTTGTGAATTGAAAGTAAATTTATGAACTTGGTCACACATTTGACTCACACTTAGAAGATTATGTTTCATATCTTCTACTTGTAGAAAATTTTAAGCCTTGGTATTCTTGTCCCCAATTATGACTGTGTCTTTTCCAATGATTTTAGATGAATCATTATTTCTAAAGGAGACTGATCCATCTCTTTCCTTTCGTAATGTAAGAAACCTGTCTCAATCACCTGTCATGTGTTTTGAATAGTCGTTGTCAACATACCAACCATGTTTCTTCTTCTTAGCTTGTAAAAAAAGTGTGCATTCTTCATTGCTATAGTGATCATGCTTTCTTATCCATTTCCTTTTCTGAGGTTCCTGTCTTTAGCTCTGCAACTCACAACTTTATGTCCAAAATTATTACATGCATAACATAAACCAAAATATATATTTTGATACTTGGGAGTTGAATATCTTATGAAAGGAGGTACTCTTATAAATTCTTTGTTTTCCTGAGGCCTATCTGTCAGTTGTTGATTCTGAAATCTGAATCTTCTCAGTGGAGGTGTTCCTGTAATCTTCCTTGTATATCTTCATATCCCGCTTGATTGTTTCTGCGTAGCTTTTTGGATATGTTTATTTCTTTGTTGTTTTGGAGCTTGTTCATTTTTCTGTCTGATTGTATCCAAGTCCGGACTTTTCATGATGAGATTTTTTACTGTTGATAATGCCATCCAAAACTTTTGAGTTGTTCTGAATATTTTTCTTTTGAAGATCCTTTCTTAATGTGACAATCTCTGCTTCCAAATTTCCAATGATCTTTTCTTTTTCTTCTAGTTGTTCTTTGAGTGATTCTGCAATTCTTTTATCTTCTTCTATTTGAACCTTCAAATTTGTGATCATTTGTTCTAGTTCTTGAGTGTCTTCTTTCTTTTCTAGTTCTACTTGTAGTTTCTTTTTTTTCTTCTTTTCTTTTCTGATAACTTCTATGGCACACGTTAATTCCTATTGGTAGTCAACTTCTTCCTCTTCAATTTCTTCTTCGACTTCTCCATATTCTTCTTCGGATTCTTCATATTCTTCTTTGGAGTATTCTTTATCAGAGTCTTCTACTACCATGAATATAACTCTTTATGTCTCACTGTCACTGACTTCATCTTCGTCTGATGATGAGATGTCTTCTTTGGTGCATAATCTTTTCTTGAAAACTTTATTTGTGGTTCTTTTGCCTTTGTATGTTTGTTTTCCTTTTGAGTAACCTTCATCATTTCTATTTTTCTTATAAGGACATTTTTTAGCAAAATGATCAATACCATCACAATTAAAAAAAATTAAAGGAGGCTTACCTCTATACCTATCGTTGGTTTCCTTGTTTAGTATTTTGACAAATTTGGCCACTTCTTCATCATCTTCCGAGACATCACTGTTGTTGCTATGTTCTTATTTTTTCTTTCCCTTTTTCTTTGACTTTTTTGATGCTTTGAAGGCTTCTTCTTTTATATGTAGATTTTCCTATTCAGTTCTCATTTCATATGATGTGAATATTCCATGTAATTCGTCCATGTTATTGAGTTTATATCTGATCTTTCTTGTAGTGTTGATATCTTAGGGTCAAATCTCATAGGAAGAGATCTTATTACTTTTTGAACAATTACAGATTCTTTGATTTCTTCTCCCAATCCTATGATTGCATTTACTGTTTCATCAACTCGTAAAAAGTAAACTGCAATATTCTCATCTTTCTTCATCTTAAGTTGTTTGAACTGACCTCTGTATGTTTGAAGCTTTACTTCTTTGACTTTTGAATCTCCTTCATAAATATTTTAAATTTTATCCCAAATCTATTTAGCGGATTTACAATGTGCAACTTTGGTGAATACCGTTTCACTAAAACCATTCAGAAGTGCATTTTTGGATTTGTAATTATTCTGACCGAGTTTCATTGCTTTGTCATTTGTTGGTAGAACTACTGGTGTTGTGTATCCATCTACAATTGATTGCCAAATTTCAAATCCCTATGCTTGTAAGTTCCAAAATGCATACTTTTGTCCATTGAACTGTGGTATTTCATTTTTATACAAGTTTTTTATCTCCATGATCTACCTTTCAGTGGTTAAACTGATTTATGAAGGAACCTCCTCTGATACCAATTGTTGGATTACTAAGAGGGGGGGTGAATCAGTAATAGAGAAATTTAATCCTTTTTAACCATACAATCTCAGTGTTATATCAATAAAGCACTATCATCCAATAAATGTAGAGTAAATAAACAATGAACAATGAACAATCATACACATACACAGTACACCAGTGTTTTACGTGGAAACCCAAAGTGGGAGAAAACCATGGAATGTTTTTTCTTATATGTCTTGAATAATTACATTCATTGGAAGCACCAACTTCCTTTGTTTTCTAGCTGCAACTGGAAGGAGGATCCAACCCCCTTGTTTCTCAAGATACAACCCGAAGGAATATCCAACTCCCCTATTCTATGGCTACAACCAGAAGGAGGCTACAACTCCCTGTGTTCTCTGACTACAACCAAAAGGTGGCTACAACCACCTGTCCTTTCCCCATCCAACCACCCTCAAGTAGAAGTAGAATGATGGAACCACTGCCACACTATCACTGTGAGAAATATCGATGTAAACATGTACCAATAAATATGAACCATGAATCAACCTATACTTCAACCGGTAATCAACCTATAAAATAAACAAGTGCATCAACCATGCACCAACCTATACCAAACAACCTGTAATCAACCTGTACCATAGACATGTTGGATTACTGAGAGGGGGCGTGAATCAGTAATAGAGTAATTTAATCATTTTTAACCATACAATCCAAGTGTTATATCAATGAAGCATTATCATCCAATAACTACAGAGTAAATAAGCAATGAACAAATGAAAAAACATACACATACACAGTACACCAGTGTTTTACATGGAAACCCAAATCAGGAGAAAACCATGGAATGCTTTTTCTTATATGTCTTGAAGAATTAAATTCATTGGAAGCACTAACTTCCTTTGTTTTCCAGCTGTAACTGGAAGGAGGCTCCAACCCCCTAGTTTCTCAGGCTACAACCTGAGGGAAGCTCCAACTCCCCAATTCTCTATCTATAACAAGAAGGAGGCTACAACCCCCTATGTTCTCCGACTACAACCAAAAGGTGGCTACAACTGTTTGTCCTTGCCTCGTCCTGCCACCCTGAAGTATAAGTAGAATGATAGAACCATTGTCAACCTATCACTATGAGATATATTGTTGTAAACCTGTACCAATAAATCTAAACCATGCATCAACCATGCATCAATCTGTACCTCAACCTGTAATCAACCTGTACCATAAACAAGTGCATCAACCATGCACCAACCTGTACCAAATAACCTGTAATCAACCTGTACCATAAACAAGTGCATACAACCATATACCAAGTATGTACCAATCATGTGTCAACTACTCATCAACTATGAGTCATCAATATGTACCAACATCATCAACTATACACCTCATGTATGTGCCAACACATCAACTACTTGTCTCAAACATGTACTCAACATGTACTTCAACCAAAATCCCTCATCAATTTCATCATACAAATATGATTTTTAGCTCTATAATAGACTTGATGTATATGATCACATTCCTGCAAACCTTCCTTAACTTCAACAACAAGAGACTAGCATTTTCATCAAAATTTTCTTTAGTCTCACATGCCTAGTTTTGGATTAGTCAACAACCATAACTTGAAATAATCATAATTTGTACTTGTAATGTATAAAGATCAAAAAATGATACACAAAGTTCTTCAGTGTGTTTTATGCAATTACTCTAGGTGTCACTACTTGGAACTTCTCAGAAAAGGAGTTATAGCAAAAATGGCATACCTTGTTGAATTTTGGCTTATTCTAGAGAGCGACCTTGTAGAGCGTGCCCCACACGGAATATTTGTTGAATTGATATGAAAATATTACACATAATAATACATATTGTACCCTAACCAACACATTTGGTTTCACTAAATTTGGATTTTTTATGAAGGAGTTATGACATTTTTAACTGAAAAACTTGTTTTTTACTAGTTTCAGGACTAGCTACAAACCCTATTTTCCACGTGTTTAACTCCAAAAATACAATGACCCACAAGATTAATTTTTTACCGTAGATAATTGGATATATTTTCTCAATGGAATAGAAATTTCATGATCTGAATCATTATAGAAAAAAAATTATAGCGAAAATGGTGAGATGGCCTGTAAATAACATACCTTAGAAAGCACCATCAAAAGAATTTATCCTTCCTTGCATTTCGGCCTTCTT
>JZKD02S1971901.1:500201-534540 GCA_000966675.3 Picea glauca
ATCATTTCCTTCTCATAAATGGGTTTGTGTAAGTCCCTTCCCTTGAGTGGTAGACTTTCAAAAGCTAGGGGCCTTCCTTCTTGCATTAGGACAGCACCAATTCCATTTCTCGAGGAATCACATTCAACAATAAAGGTTTTTGTGAAGTCTGGAGTGGTCAAGACAGGAGCTTTGCACATCACCTCTTCAAGTTGTTAAAAATATTTAGTTTCCTCTGGAGTCCATGAAAATGCATCCTTCTTAGTTAGTGTCGTTAAAGGTGTTGCTACTCTTCCATAGTGTCGAACAAACTTGAGGTAGTAACCTGTCAAACCCATAAATCCTCTAAGATTCTTCAATGTTTTGGGAATCAGCCAGTCCATCATGGCCTTAATATTGTTAGGGTCTACCTTGACACCTTCATGAGATACAATATGACCCAAATACTCTACCTCCTTCATCCCAAAGAAACATTTGGATGGTTTTGCATATAGTTGTTTCTCCTTTAGTATTTGTAGCACCTTGTCAACATGTCACACATGATCCTCCCAAGACTTGCTATAGATTAGTATATCATCAAAAAATACTTACACAAATTTTCAAAGGAAGGGCTTGAAAATTCAATTCATCAACCCTTGGAATGTGGAAGGTACATTTGTAAGGCCAAAAGTCACGACCAAAAATCCATAATGGCCTTCATGAGTTTGGAATGTTGTTTTTTGGGATATCTTCTTCCTTCATTTTAATTTGATGATACCCTGAACGAATATCCAACTTTGTGAAATAGATTTCTCCATGTAGTTCATCTAACAATTCATCAATGATGGGAATGGGAAACTTATCTTTAATAGTGATCTTGTTGAGATCTCTATAATCTGGACACATATTCCATGAGCCATGTTTCTTGAGTACCATTGCCACTGGTGCAGAGTAAGAACTTTGTCTAGGTCTAATAATGCTAGCCTCTAACATTTTGTCAACCATACACTCAATTTCACTCTTCTAGGAATAAGGATATCTATACGGTCTGATGTTAGGAGGAAAACTCCCATGAATTAGGTGAATAGAATGAACATGATTTCGAGTGGGTGGAAGACCTTTGGGAATATCTTCAAATAATTTGGAATGCTTATAAATGATCCCTTGGAGATATAGGGGAATAGATGGCTTAGATGTTTGAACATATAGTGAGCATAGTTGTGCAACTACACCTTGATGCCCCTTTTTCAATAATTTTTCCATGCCATTAGAGCTTATCACCTTACTGGGTTTCCTTGTGATACCTCTTAACTCAATTTCTTTCCCTTCCAATGAAAATTTCATGAAAATTTCTTGAAAATTAAAATCCATTGTTCCTAATGATTGTAACCATTTGATTCCTAGTATGACATCAGCACCACCCATGGGTATAACAATAATTGGACTATTCATTACATATTCCCCCATAGTAAGATTGATCTTATTGCATTTTCCTAAGCGATTGATAGTTCCTCCATCTGCAATCATTACTTGAAACTTTGGCGCTGGATATACAAAGAAATTGAGAGCTTTGGCTAATTTATAGTGAATGAAATTGTGAGTACTACCAGAATCAATTAGGACTATTACCTTATCCTTTTTTATATATCCTTCAATCTTGAGGGTTTGAGGAGTGCTAATTCCATCCAATGCATTACATGATATCGTGGGAGTCAACTCTTCAGAATAAATCACTTCTACGTGTTCATCTTGAGATGGTTCTTGTTCTTGTTCTTGTTCTTAATCCTCTTCACAATCTGTGTAGAATAATTTCTTCTCACCACACTTATGTCCCTTACTGTACTTGTTGTCACAGTTAAACCATAAACCTTTTGCTTTTCTTTCCTCCAATTGTTGAGGTTTAAAACTTGTAGGTTGAGGTGTTTTAGAAGGAGCATTATTCTCTCGATAT
Source organism: Picea glauca (assembly GCA_000966675.3). Lineage (NCBI taxonomy): Eukaryota > Viridiplantae > Streptophyta > Pinopsida > Pinales > Pinaceae > Picea > Picea glauca. Next base: position 502,111 of record JZKD02S1971901.1, read on the forward strand.
ATGTTAGGAGCGGTCCTTCTAGTATCCATAGCCATATTTTTACTTTCAACATTTCTTGCCACCTTAAATGCATTCTCCAATGATTTGGGTTCCCAAAGGCAAACCTCATGTTGAATTTTATCCCTTAAATTTCCTATGAATACATCAATCAAGTGATCATCTGAAATATTTGTTACCTTTATATTCAATTTTTGAAAGTTCTCAATTTGCTCTGTAACTGAACCCTTTTTCTTGAAATTTATCAATTGTCTAAAGAAGGTAATGCTCCTTGTATTCTCATAGTGTTCTATCATTTCTTCCGTGAAAATTGTCCAAGTGACGAGTGATTTGTTAGAACAAAGCCATCGATACCACAATAATTGATTGGGTTCTAAATATAAAGAAGCAATTTGTACCTTTTGTGTAAGTGGCACATCATGTAGATCAAAGAATTTCTCCATCTGAAGTATCCATGTGATTGGGTCCTTTCCATCAAACCTCCTCATATCGATCTTAGGAACATGGTTGTTCTTCAACCCAAAGTTGTATTTTCTTCATTATTGATTCATCTTCCTTGTGTCCTCATCATGAATTTCATGGGATACATTTTCACTTTCAGGTGTGCTCTCTATTAGGAAATTGTTATTCCTTCCATGATCTCCCTTTTTAAAGCATCCATCATCCCTTGTAGTTCATCTTTTGTAACTATCCTCTTTTGTAAATCATTTATGTCCCTACGCATTTCTTCACCTTCATCAAGAGTCCAAGTAGGATTGTCTAGAAGCTTATTTGGTGTAGAATTTCCCTTTTTTGGTGGCATATTGGAAAAGTATCACTTTTAAACCTTGATTTTGAGGAGGTTCTGCTAGACAATATTTCTTCTATTGTATCTCCAAAATTTTGGCCCTTCTGGGTATGGAATTTTATTTTATGTAGTTCTCTGATATTTATTCTCTGCAATGCCACAAGTCTGATCAAAATTGGATGTGCCAAGTGGAATTTATGGTAACTTCCCCAAACATAGCTTATTTTTGGCCTTACCAGAAGATCTCACTTGTATAGCGTGCCCCGCACAAAATAATTGATATAAATTATGAAAATTGTACCAGAAATACTACAGACTGTGCACTATCCAATGCAATTAGTCTTACACAATTTGGATACTCTAGGATTAATTTATGATTGTTTTACCTGGAACACCTTCTTGAGACTTGTCAATAGGACTAGTCATATACCATATCTTCCACAGGGTGTATCTACAAATGTGAGATGACCTAGAAGTTGAATTTTTTATCACTGATACTTTAACAATTTTTGTGAATATCTTGTGTATTTCAAAGTCTGAAACGTTACAGAAAAATATTTATAGGGAAAATTTTGCAATGTCTCAATTTAGGATGATTCCAGAGCCCTATCTTACACAAGATGTATCTCTAAAATTATAAGGCCTCTGGAGCTGAAATTTGAACCCAACTTACCTTGCTCTGTCTACTAAATATCCTCCAAGGGGTTACTTCTGAAGCATCGTAGAAAAAAAATTATAGAGAAAATTCCAAGGTGTCTCAGATGTAGCATCAAAACCCCAAGACGTTGAGCTCTGATACCATATGTTAAGAACCAAATATCAATATAGCATAGAAAAACCTCAGAATAAATATTCAAAGCCTTGAAAAAGAGAGAAATTCAGATAATAATCCTCTTTGAGGGGGAAACCTCCTTATACCCACATAAATGTCCAAATAAAAGATGATTCCAAATGAAAATGTCTCCTTGGTATATATAGGAAACTAAGAGGTACAATTACAACTAATGGACCCAAGCCGACATAAATAAAGTAACATTACTAATGTAATATGCCCCAATTAAGGGCTAATGTGCCACTATTTAGGGGTTAACACTATGTTGTGGCATATACCCAAGGTCATAGGGTAAAAATCTCGTAGCACTCATGTATGTAAGGAAGCAATATGGCTACAGATATTGTGTTAAGGTATTGGGTTGGTACAAAAGGAAATAATATTAGATTGTGACAATTAGAGTGCAATATTCTTGGATAAGAGCCCAACTTATCATTCAAAGGTAAAGCATATTGATGTCCAGTATCACTTTGTGAGAGACATGGTTGAAGACAAGAAGATGTTGTTGGAGAAGGTTGACACTTTCAATAATGTTGTAGATTCATTGACAAAGTCTATGAGCACAGAGAAGTTCTTCTAGTGTAGAGAAACAATGGGCATTGATTCCCTAGATTGTTGACTATGTAATCTTGTGACCCCTATATGCAAAGAAAACAAAAACTAGGATAATGTTGGGTAGAATTATATTATTTGCTTGTGTGTGGGGGGCCGGGGGGGAGTGTGTCATATTTGACAACTGTGTCTTAGGATCCCTCCCTAGTATTGTTGTACATGTGTGTCAGGAATTTCTTGAGGGGGATTCCCAGGGGAGGACAGGATTGGCCCCCCTTGGCTACGCAAAGCGTTTAGGGCACTGCCCTGAATTTGTTTTTTAGGTGGTTTTTTCTATTTTAGCATTTAGGGATTAGGGTTTTGGTAGCTGAAGAATACCTAAAATATTGTATATATTGTATTGTGAATGGTGAAATTAATACGATGAATATTTTAGAGGTGTGTCACCAAGGAAGGTTGGTTTTCTCCTGGTCAAGGGTTTCTAGCATAAATCTATGTGTACTATGTGTATGAGCCATTGATTAATTTATGTGTTGCTTAAGAATCTGTATGCATTTCTTTACTTCACAGGTTTAAAACTTACAAATTATCTAATAATCATGGAAACAATAAAGTTTTATAAGACTCTGGATTAGCTCCCTTGCTAATGTCCTTTATTTATCCTACTAAGGCTCCTTGTATTTCCCCTCTTATGGATTCAGAACATCCCTTCTTTTTGTCCTTCTCTTTTGCAGCCAATGATGTAATTTTTATTCAATTTAAATGTTTGATTACAAATTGCATTGTTCAACTTATATCCATTCACCATGTCTATACACAACACTGAACTAAGGAAAAAAAATGGGGTATTACAAATTCATCCTGCAAACTATCCTTCGTTTGAGAAGTTGGGAAATTTCCCTAGAACAACTTGTTGTGTGTATGTTGAATTCAAACTATGAAAGCTACAATCATGAATCAATAGAGAATTATGTCTATATGGAATAATATTGTTTGTAATTGAATTAATTTCACTACAACTAATAATTCCCTGGAATCCTAGCAATGGTATTTCTTGGCTAGCTTTTGTTGGAGCCTTGGATAGAAGTGGGATAGCCTAAGGAATTGCTAAGTAGATAAGGGGATCTCGTTCCTTGGGTTGTGCAGCCTGATAGGGAAGAGGGTCATGAATTGGGAATTTTTGTAGGTGTAATTAATGACTATGATCTTAGGAATTGGGCTATAGAAGGGAAATCATAGCAAACCATAGGAAGAGTCTACCCCTTGTGTATTCATAGCCTCAAATCGGGGATGGATTGTGTTGTAGAGAGAGATGGTGTAGTAGGGAGCCTATGGTTTGGTGGAATGTTCCTCTTATTCAATCATTTGGTGGACAATTTCCAAGCATATAAGTTTTATATATTTTATTATTGATGTGTTGAAATTTAATGATGTATAGGAGAATTATGTACTTATATTCTTGAAGAGAAAAGGATGGAAGTTAGCTTTGGATCAACATGGAATTCATGGCTTTCTAGTATATATTGGTACATGCATAGTTGAGGTCCTTAAAACCATATATTGTAATGGATAGGGAATAATTTTTCTATTGTTGTGTAATTTAAATTCCATCCATGTGAGTTTGTTGTAAATGGCCTTATGGGTACCTAAGAATAGGCTAGTATCATGAAGGAAATGTAATTACCTTTTTGGGGAAGTACTGGTTATGTATACTATTATAATTTTCATGTATCAAATGTTATTATTAATGTTTGAGTAAAAATATGGTTTATATTCTAATATGGATGATCATACTCATGGGTATTGAATTAATTTGTTGTGGGCATTTTATATTCCACTACTGAATTTTATTTGCCTATCAATTCTATGTAAAAATGTTGATATGAACTTAATTAGATGGTTGGGTACATTACAAAATGGTATCAAATTTATTGGTTATAGAAATGGGATTGTATGGGCCAAAAGTCAATTGTATAATAAAAAATTGTAGTTTGTGTGACAAGTGTTTGACGAAATTTCTCCATGAGAATACTTGGGAAAAATAGTGTTTGAAGCTTGCAAATGTTGAATTTAGTTCTACAATTACTAGATTGGAAGGTTGTTAGAGTATTTGGGTAGCTTATGGAGGCATAAATGAAGAAATGCCTCAATTTTATGGTTAGCACTATGAAAATTTTGGGAAAATGTAGTTTGTAGGATAAGTGTTTGACAAAATGTCCTTGAAGAGAAAGAACTATATAGAGCTATAAATCCTAGTTTAGAAGCCCAAATTGGGTATCAATGTAGTAATTGGAAGGTTAATTTAGAGGGGAATAATTTTGATGGTTTAGATGAGAAGCGCTTCAGAATTATATATAAATTAAGAACAAGAGACCCGTAGCATTAATAGGAAAAAATGATCAAGTGCATATATTTTCTAGAATTAAAAAAAATGTTACAGACTTGCAATTAAGGTGTAACATAAAATATTTATTCTGTGCACACTTCTTGAAGAGTTAGTGTTCCAATAAGGATAAATTAAGATCAACATTGAAAATTACCATTTAATAGATAACATGGAGGATGGACAAGATCCATACAATCATGAAAAAGTAGCTAGAGGACTAAATATTAGTGCAGGAGATGAGGACACATAATCCTATGGGCACATAGGAAGGATTGTGCCATTAGAGATGATAGAAAATATGAGGATCTTGGATATTGAGGTGCAGAGCTAATAATGAGATAATGCTAAGGGTTCAAGAGAAGCAAAATCAATTGAACCCTTAGCTAGTGTGAAACTTGAATCGATCACAAAGGCTAATAAAGAATGTGTCGAGCTCAAAGCACGAGGAAGAAGGTAGAGTTCATTCAAGAAGAGAAAATCATGGAAAATCGAAGCACTCAAAAAGTGATACTAGAACTCAAATCCATCATTTCTCACCAACACATTCATCTATGAATCCATATGCATCTAAAGAATCATAGATCTTCTCAAAAGTGTCCCCAAACAGACATCAAAGGAGAAGGTATGAACATGATAGTTTGCAAGGAGATATCATGAATATTAAGCCACCAATATTTGATGGTGAAAACAAGATGGGAGAGAATGTTTAGTTCTAGTTGTTATGAATAATGAATTACTTTCAATTGCATAATTACTCATCCAATATAGAATCCATAATTTCCATACAAAACCTATAGGGGAAATATTCTATGTGGTGGGACCAGCTGATGCAAGTTAAGCACATCAATGAGATGAGAATTTCATGGAAATAGTTCAAGAAGTATTTTTGGTAGCAATATATTTCTAAGCTCCACTATGACAAGAAGATGCATGAATTCTTTGAAATCATCCTACGGAATATGACCATGGAAGAATATGAGAATAATATTGTAGACCTCTTGAGATATGTTGGCTATATTAAATAATATAAGGTGAAGATACAAAGGTTTCTAAGTGGGCTCCATGCATTATACAAATACAAAATTCGTCTTAATGAGCCTAAGACTCTTGAAGAGACAATTAGGAATGCCAAATATTTGTATGACCAAAGAAAAGGCATAGCATGATTGCAAAGGAGGAGTCCATGAAGAGCTTGTATGATAAGGGAGAATTTCCAATAAAAAATAACATGTATGAAGTGATGGTTGATCCATCTCTATGGTAAGTTGTATGTATTCTTGGAAGGGTTGCAGGCTATGAACCAACAACTTATGTGTAAATAATGTGAAGGAAATAATGAATTCTCACTCACTTGAAAGCTACTAATGGAGGATTAAAGCATTCCATGGCATGGACTTGTCTTATAAGATAGAGTTGAAACTGGTTGAGAATAATCCAATGAAAAGAAGAGCAAATTCCAGAATTAGATAAATCCCATGACAACTAGAGATAAGGGCATGAGATACCCTTAAGATGGATGCTTAAGTTACTAGAAGATATTGTAGCAATGAGGAAATGATTGTAGTAGTAAATGTGAATTGTTGAATGAGATAAAGGTAGGGAATGTTAATTGTGTTTTGAGTATACAGAGGGTAGCAATTGAAAGTAGAACATAAGCTATTGCAGTTACTTCCATATGGGAAACATGAAAAGGCATATGAAGTGAAAATAGTATTAATGCTTGGTATTGGTTGCAAGAAGAATGGACTTTGAAATGAGTCCATATGAATATAGAGTGATATAATTGAAACGTTATGGTGTGTTGGAAAATATTGAAAAATGGTTTGAGTGTTGGGGGAAAATTGGCCAAGTAAAGGATGCAGTGAATAGAGTTTATATTTCCATTACGGGATACAAATGAGGAAACTTCAAGTTGGGATTAGTTGGAAGTATTCCAGGAAAGGAATAAATGAGGCACTGGAGAGAAGATTGGAAAGACAACTCAAAACAAGAGAAGAGATTTGCTTCCATAGTCAAATGGGACATGAGGGTAGCCCAAGCAGGGATGATTTTAAGAATGGAAATTTATTTTAAAATGTAGAAACCTTGGCGAATGTTACTAATCCTTCATATGCCAACTATAAATGATTGGCGATATTTTTTTTAAATATTCAAATTTCTAAGGATTTTATATAGTTTTTATAAAATTTCGGCGATTTTTAAGGTAAAATAATTTTATCCTATAGAATTTGGGCGAATAATTTTTAAAATAGTGAATCTCATATTTGGAAAAACCATGGAAAATTAGCCCACGAGCGAAATTTAGCCCCTCAAATCATCCCTGAGCCCAAGATAGCAAAGGAACCTACCCAACACCACAAAGGAATATACAAAATGATAAATAAAGATAGAGGATGCTAAGAATATTGTTGTAGCAACAATTGGAAAACAAGACCAACAAGGCAGAATTGATAAAGAAGGGGGATTTATCACCTTAACCTTATTTGTTTTTAGAATAAAACTTTATGTTTTTAAAAAAGTAGCAAGTATTGTTTATACATGTAGATAATTTCTACTTGGAGAGAAAATCATATCTAATTATCCATGGTGTGATTGGAAGTAGTCCTATGGAATTGGATCAACTATTAAGTAGAATTCCATGCTATGTAGAGGATTAATCCTAAGTTTCATCCATGGACAAAGCATATTAGGGTGAAATTCCACTACATTAGAGAGGCAGTGGTGTCCAATGAGGTAAATAAATGCAAGGTTAGGACTCAGTATAACACGGAAAATTATTTAGATAGCATAGTGGATGGAAGGAAATTTTGATTGGGTGTAGTGACAAGGTGGGGATTCAACCTTGGTCGATGTAATTTCCAAGTGGGAGATGGTTTGGATATTGTTAGTTACATCATCTATGTAACTAGTAGTTTCCACTTGTATATGGAATGCATAAAAAAATCTCCAGATTGTGGTCTTATGTTTTAGAAGTAAAGTTGTTTCCCAATTGTACTCTTTATTTTAGGAGCAATGATGTTTCTATATATGTTCTTTATAAAATAAAATAAAAGAACAAGCTAAAAAATTATTTCTCCCCAGTGAAAGAAACTTCTTTGTTGTTATGTGTGCTTCTTTTCTATGATTGCTTTATTATTTTGAATTTAATATCTATGTTGAGTATATTTTGTGATGTATATTCTTCTCCGTTGGCTAGAAGTTTATCTCCATTTGTTAGACTAGGTGAAGATTTGGATTGGAACAAGTGAAATGAATGTTGATGTTTGGACAACATTGGGAAGACATTCTTTCCATATATATATATATATATATATATATATATATATATATAAGTAGTTATTTATTATCCAAGGGGTGCATCCTTTCATGGATGTTCACCATATGTTCTCTATATATGAAACACTCATCATTGTAATAATTAATATTACATATTCATTCTCATATGAAAAATCAACATGGTATCAAAGCAGGACTAGGCTTGACTCCCTCACGAAAGGGCCCAGGAAAATGAGAGATATAGTTGTTATTAGAGTTGTTCCAGTACATGATTCTTATGTAAGACAAATACACAAGATCCCCATTGATGTTTAAGATATCTTGGAAGATGAAGATCCCATTCACCAGGACAATCTGGTAGTTGCATGAAATGACATATGGACATTAACGGATAAAATTATCTAGATGCATCTACAATTGATGTTGGTGATGGATCATCACACAAAAGAGGAGGATCAACTCGAGTGCCTCTTGGAAGCGGTGGTGTTTTGCATATTATATCGAGTGGGGAACACACAGGCACTGGGGAAATATTGCACGATGTCCCAGAGGTTCAACGTGTTGGTGCCATAGTTATCAGTATTGTGTGGAGGACATTGGCCCAAGTTAAGCCGAGGCAGTCTGGAAGCCAAGCTATCATTGAGTAAAAAGAAGATGAATCGACTACACATATTGTATGACATGTGTGTCTACTCGTAAATTCCTGAAAGAGATTAGAGATGGGAATTTATGTGATGTTGGATTCCCTATTTTGTTGTAGATAAAGTTATTCGTGTTGTTTCTTCCATATACAACTGTAGTGATTAAGTGAGTTTTCATGGAGAAGATTGATGGATGCTAAGGTGAATGGTTTCTACCATGAGATAAATTGCAGAGGTCGCATGCAAAATAAGACGACCTAGCCACATGTGGAGAGGTTCATCCAACCACAGGTTTGTTATGGAATTTCAAGTTCATAGAAAGAACAACATGAGAGGGCATGTCCCTTTTGGTGGACCATCCACATTCGATCTCTCTAGTTGGTCGGAAGGGCCTCTGAACAACACACAGGTTTGAACCCTAGTGAGGCTTTCTAATGAGAACGATCACATTGAGAAAGATGGTGAAGGATCGCTCATTTTTTAGCTCCTTTATCAATTTCATGTGTTTCACACCCTTTCAAGAGGATGAGAAGCTAGTGAGAAAAGGAAGATCACTAGAGTTGAGGGTGTCCTTTGGGAACACAAATATCTTGGTCTCTTGATGCCATTGAGGATTTTGAATCATGTGTGTGTTGCTTATAGGGGTCGTGCAGTTACACTGAATCTCGGATGACTCTCATCAAATGGATTTAAACTATTATGGATGCCCTAATTTCCATATTTGGATAAGTATAGTACTTGCCTTCAATCGGATATCATTATTAAAACAAAATTGTGATCTACACCCTGGATAAAGGCACATGAAAGGTTCTCATAATTGTCTCTCATATTTGGTTGAGAGGAAGTCAGCATTGCAAGTAGAATTTGGTGAACACCAAATATGCAGTGAGAGGAGTTGGGACAACTTCATTCCAACTAGAGTTTGGAACTAAGACATTCGTTTCATGAGAAAACCTTGATATGTCTTGGGGGACATTGGTTCCATGAGGGAACCTCGATGTGTCCTAGAGATGTTTGAGGCAACATCATGCGACATTCTCCCCGGAGGATCCTGTATGGAAAAGTAGGAGAAAATGTGAACTTCATCCTGATGTACCTCAGATGGTCAGATGAAGAAACCAAGACATTGGTTGCACAAGGAAACCTTGATATGTCTTGTGAGACATTGGTTCCATGAAGGAACCTTGATATGTCTTAGACATTGATTCCATGAGGTAACCTTGATATGTCTTAGACAAGTGTTCCACAAGGGAACCACGAGATGTCTAGTACGGACAAGTTCATGAGTAAAGCCTAAGGTTGGACAATTCAGGATATTTGGGTGTCTAGTATACATTCATGTACCCAAGGAGAAAAGGACCAAGCTAGATCCTTTGGGAAGAAAGGGTATATTTTTGGGGTACAATGAGTCTTCGAAGGCATACTAGATCCACATCCTTGGTCATAGAAAGATTGAGGTGAGAAACGATGTTACCTTTGAGGAGGAGGTAGTCTTTAGGAGATATAGAGGATCTCACATGGAGATTGATAGTGAGAGATAGGAAGAGATGGTGTCTTCTCCCCCTCACCCTCCAACAGTTCAAAGGGAGACAATTGAACCTATTGATCAAATTGATCATGTTGATCCTGTAGCTCTAGTTGATGTTAACAGAGATATTGCAATAGGTCAAAAGAGACATGCATGGGATCATCAGACTCTACAATAGGAAGAAGGACATGCAACTCCTCATGATACCTTCTAAGAGAGTAATAAACCTCATATATATTTGTGCTATGCCACAGTTATCAACCACATCATTGATTCTAATCCTTCATGTTATGAGGAGGCATCTATTCAACCAGTATGGAGAGATGCCATCATGGAGGAGTATCATTCCATCATGAAGAATGATGTGTGGTATGTTATTCTGAGACCTGAGGGGAAGTCTGTAGTGACTTCCAAGTGAATCTATAAGATCAAACACATAGCTGACAGAAGCATCAAGAAGCACAAAACGAGATTTGCTGCTAGAGGATTATCTCAGGTGGAGGGAATAGATTATGAGGAAGCATTTGCTCTTATTTCTCGATACACTTCTATTCAAACGATTATTGTCCTTGAAACATCCATGGGTTAGAGACTACATCATATGGATGTGAAGACAAACTTTCTCAATGGAGAGAATGTGGAAGAAGTATGCATCGAGCAACTAGATGATTTCACGATACATGAGAAGGAGTCGTGCAAGTTGAAGAAGGCCCTGTATGGACTCAAGCAGACACCTCGAGCTTGGTATGCAAGGATTGATGGACACCTTATGAGTTTGATATTAAAAAAAAGTGTTTTTGATCCCAAATTATACTACAAGACTATTAATGGTAAGTCCTTGATTTTGGTCCTCTACATTGATGATATATTCCTCATTGGTATAGAGAGCCTTATTGATGAATGCAAGTATGCATTGGCCTCTGAGTTTGAGATGAAGGAACTCGGTATGATGCACTACTTCTTAGGACTAGAGGTGTGGCAGGGAACATGTGAGATCTTCCTAATTCAGGGGAAGTACACAGTTGATATATTGAAGAAGTTTTGGATGTTGAACTGTAATCCCATGGCTACACCAATGGTGACAAATCTGAAGAAACTAAGTGTGTCTTCTTCTGATTCCGATGATATTGATCCGAACCTATACAAACAACTGATTGGATCATTGATGTATCTGGTTAACACCACACTAGATATTTGTTATGCAGTGATTTCACTTAGCCAGTTTATGAGTCAGTCAAGATAGATACACTAGATTTTTGTGAATCATGTGTTGAGATACCTGTGAAGCACAGTTGGACATGGTCTGAGATATACTTCCCATATTGACATGAGATTGTAGGGATATAATGAATCCAATTGGGCAAGGAGCACAGTGGACAGGAAGAGCATCTCTGGGTGTTGCTTCACTTTGGGATCTGTCACAGTTTCCTGGTGTAGTAGGAAACAAACTTATGTGGCTTTGAGCACCACAGAAGCAGAGTATATTGCATTCAGTGTGGCATTTTGTGAAGCAGTGTGGCTTCACAAGATCCTTGAAGATTTATTTGGACATGTGTTGGATTCTATCGTTATTCATTGTGATAACTAGAGTTGTGTGAATCTCTCAGAGAATCCAGTGTTTCAGAAAAATCGAAACACATTGAGATCAAGTACCATTACATCCAAGACATGGTGCAGAGGAAGGAAGTATTGGTGCAATACCTTCCTACAAATGAGCAAGTTGTTGATGTTCTTACCAAACCCCTTACCAGGATTAAGTTTGAGTAATTTTTTGATAGACCTGATGTGGCATAGAATGCATCCCTTGTTGAGAGGGAGTGTTAATGCTTGCAACTTCCTAAGACATTCTCTAGATCATACTCCTCTATGACTGAGTTGAGTTTATTTGTGAGGACAATCATCCAAGAGGGATAAGTGGGTTTGGGATTATAGCCCAACATCCCTTTTGGAGAGCACATGAGGACACATCCCTAATGGAGAGAACATGAGGACACATTAAGGGAGATGACCTTGACATCACACATTATGGGGAGTTGAACCTAGTGCTTCTAGAGGGAGTAGCCTCTAGAATTCCAGATCGTACTCCTCTGTGACTAAGTTGAGTTGATCTGTGAGGACACTTATCCGAGAGGGATAAGTGGGTTTAGGATTATAGCCCAACGTCCCTTGTGGAGATTACATGAGGACACGTCAAGGGATTTGACCTTGACATCACACACTATGAGGAGTTGAACCTAGTGTTTCTAGAGGGAGTAGCCTCTAGAAGTTCAAATGGGAGTGCCATGTGTGACAGACCTTTTGCTACAATTTCCCAAGTAAGCATTGGGCAGAACGTCTCCTAGATTGGGCTATAAACCAAGGAAGATAGGATACATTTATCACAAAGGTGTACTTGTGATAAATGGGCCTAGGTGTATTCCTTCCTTGATCATGACAAGGAACAATATGGAATCGAAGTGCTTGAGGTGCTTTCCATGTGTTAGTTAGCATCAGGATGACATTCACTCATAAAGGTGTAACTTTGGTGAATGAACCTGGTGTAGTATTTGTCCTAGTCATGGTGATTTGACAAGGAATGATAAAGACTCAAGATGCTAGATTCTATCACATGTGGACCCAGAGTGAACATGATCTCATAGAGAGTCAATTGGCTTAGAGGGAGAGTCGTAGAAGGAGTTTCCCCTCGGTTCAGGTGGGAGAGAGACACCTCCCAAGACTGATAGAAAAATGTCAGGATTCTAGGATGAAGTTTGTATACTTCATAGAAAAGCTTTGGCATGATGAATAATGTCTCCCTCGTTGAGAGGAAGTGTTTATGTTTAGAAAACACTGGGAAGACATTCTTCCAGATATATATATATATATATGACATGATATTTATAATATAAAGTATAAATATATATAATAAATAAGTATTTATTTTTATCCAAGGAGCACATCCTTTCATGGATGGTCACCATATGTTCTCTATATATGGAACACTCATCATTGTAATAATTAATCTTACATATTCATTCTCATATGAAAAATCAACAATGAATCACATAGAATTAATCATCACATTTGACACTTGCATCTGATAGCCATGACTTTCTAAGAAAGTCACCCATCCAAATAATCCTTCGGACCACATCTTTGAAAGAGTGGGGCTTGGGAGATGAGGGTATGCTTGGGCTCAAATCATTGTCATGCATGTAGTAGAAAATGAACAATGGGATCCTTGTTAATGCCATATTCTAGAAAGCCCATTGTGCATGTCAATTGTTTTCGATCTATTATTCAAATAGCTTAATGGATTATTGAAATGTTGTATATGGGCATCTTTTTTGTCCAAATTTCTTGCAAACATTTTCTATGTGAAGTAACACTTTCTCATTAATGATGATTTTGTGGAGCTATGAACTCCTATTCCACATTATCACAATACAAATTCATTTTTTCTCAATGGAATGCACATCTCGAGAAACCCTCCAAGTAATTCCCCTCATTTCAAGGATGGTATGGGAGGTAAATCGACTAGTTTCATTTTTGGAAACCTAACCTGGTGGGGACATTGAGTGAGGCACAAAAATATATTATTTAATATGTATGATTGGAGACTTGACCCTGTGACCTCATGTTTGTAATTCATAGCACTCAAGCTAACCCACTAGGCTAAAATTTTGGGGCATTGGTATCCGCCCAAGAGAGAATGAGAGTGTTGGTAACTTGCTATCCCCACACTAATATTCACAAACAATAGCTTGATCACATATACATACTCTACCCCCTTTGGAATTGAACACGTAACCTCCAAGAAGAAAAGTGATGTTCTTAACTGTTAGATCTACTCAAATTATATAACACAATACAAATTCATATATAAAAATAAATTTGAATCTTACATCTCTTTCAAACAAAAAAATTATTTTTATTAATTCATTACAAATTAATTAATTTGATATATAAAATATATTTCCTATATTCAAAAAATAAACTCTAAACTTAATTTTAAATAATTATTTATGAAAATGTAAGTTTGGTAACAATTTTTTACAACATGGACTTAAAGGATAAAGGACAAGCCTAATTAGTGATTATCCGTTCAAACTTCACAACCTTACAAACTTCTAAGTGACAAAAATGTTGAAAACAAATAAATTTTCTTTTCTAGAATTGAAAATGGAGTGTATCATATTTTTGCAAATTTGTATCTATCATTACATCAAAGGAATTTTTTAAGGGGAGGGTTCCCTTGAGCCTTTTGTTTTCTATCTATAACCTATCAACATATAACACATATTGGATTTTTGTCCTGTTGATTTTCATCCTTCCTCTATGTATTAAACCTTGCCACGTCCTGCAATTATATGGTTTTCTTCTTTGTGTTTTCCACCTTCTACGTGAGGATTTCCACTTCTACCCATATTTCATTCGTTTGCCTCACAACAATGTTGTCAAGGTAGATTCCATTACAATGATGGTTGAATACTACGACTAAGAACAGTGGTGGTTGTCTAATCTGACAATGTTTATGGAATTGGCATGTTACCCTTCAATTCCATTTGGCTAAAGAGTTATGCACAAATTTCTTGATGACAATGTCATTCTAGAGAATTGTGATTGGGAGGCCAGAGGAAGCCACCCACCCAGCTACCCTTAAGGCTTCCCTATTGGGATTTGTTTTTATGCTCATCTTCGTCTTTGTCGGGGAAGGATCCAACATGGCTTTTGGTAAGTAAAATTTGTTTCTAATATGAATGAGTTTAGGTGTTCTACTATTGTTAATTTCAATGGGGTGTGAATTTGTTGCATTATAAATTTGTGTGAATTTGTTGTGAATCAATCTTCTGACTCTTTCAATGAAGAAACACTATTGCAAAACAAAATAATGACATGAAATCATTTATGAAATTAGGAAAATAATAAGTTGAATATAATTTTTGGTTTGTTTTTTCTAGACCCATTTGAAATTTGGAAAATACTAAGATGAATACAATCTTTGGTTTGTTTTGTCCAGACCCCTTTGTTAGTATGAACATTCTCATAGCACGTAGATCTCCCTTCCTTCATATAGACAAGAATAATGATGTTTCAATGATTGAACCAATAATCAAACTTTATCGCAATGAAATGGATGGTGGGGACTAATATATGAATAGTTGATTATAGCAAGTGTTCAATTACATTTCATTTTTTTCGATTTGGTTGGTTGAAGACAACTTTGAATGACCAATGGTTTGGTTCATAAAGAGAGCAATTCATCCATATCTTAGGTAGGTGATGTGGTGGTTATTGGTTGAGGGGTATTTTCTATCAAAACCCTTAAACTACATCCTTCATGTTTTAAAGGTGACCACATACCTCATTTCTTGCATCCATGTTCCTAGAAAGCAAGGAAAATTTATTAAAATACTTTATATCACCCCGACCCATTCTCGCATTGTCTTTATTCACTATAATAACCCTTCTTAAAAATGAAAATGTGACACCTTATCGCTAGTGACAACTATATAGTCAAATTTTTCTTTTCCAAGGAAAAATAGTTATTAGTTAGCATAGACTACAACGACGCCATAGATATGATTAAAATCATGTATTTAACTTTGAAAATATTTCCTAATTGGATAGAGAAGTGTTTTTTTCTATACGAATCAAATCTTCAATCATATTTATGTAAGATTATACCAACTACCCTCCCTTTTAGGTAGAAAGTTTGATGAATAACCAAAAATCAAATTTATGAAATTGAAAAAAAATCAATCTCACATATGTGTAAGATCAATCCTTAGTTAAAACAATCAAACCTTAACTGAAGGTTTCAACATGGTAGTATTCGAGGTTTTATTTTTTAATTAAATACATTTTAATTTTAAATAAAATAAATAAGAAATGTTTCCTAAAGTAGGATAGAAAAAATATATTAATATAGAATTATGTGTAATAACATCTTTAGATAAAATTCTTATTGGCAAAGAAAAGTTGGAACATGATATCCAGCTCAACACATCAATGTTAATTAATTTCCTTTTAGTTTAACATTCATTATAACTTTACATGGTATTCATGATAATGTTAAATATTATATTAAGAATTTTCTTAAAAATATTTACATGTATTATTTATTTTAGATAATATATGATTTTACATTTATTAATTATAAGAGTATCACAATATTTGCAAACATAATCTAGATTTGATTATTATATTATTTTTTATTTATCTTGATGTTTTCAAAGTGAAAAAATTTGGAGGAATCAACTTGCAGACTCATTTTAATGGTGGGTCTTAGTTTAGAAAATTAGGGTTTGAAACCTTCCAAAGCCATTTTAAGGTATCAAATGAAAAAAAAAAAATTATCAAAACTTTCCCAGCTTTATTTGAACCCAGTGGCACTATTCTACACATAGAGACCTTTATTTTTCAATCACAGCTCGTATGAAAAATTTATGTTTGTCGCAAGTTGACCTATCGTGTTGACCACCATGGTATGAGAGGGTGTCATGTTAGCCCCCGTTACTCATGCATATGGGGGGCCATCCACGTGAGGACTTTCGAGAAGATTCTAAAAGTTCCAAAACCTTATCATAATTGAGGGTTGAGGAAACCAAAACCCTAACCCTAGATGTCTATCGGGCTATGTTAAATACCAAGCCACTAGGAAAAGAAGGGGTTCCATACTATGTTATTGTATTTTTTCTATAGCAGAGAAGAACAAATCGGAGTGGGAAATTAGATAGTATAATAGAGGGGGTTAATGTTCTATAGCAACCTAATGGGCCATAGGTCTTAGGTAACTCCATAGAGAGTGCATTCTCCTTTGTACTTGCATTATTTCCATACCAAAGAAAAGAGAGCAGAGAAACCTCATCTTCTAGCTAGGTTTTCTCCCGTAAGAGTTTTCCTGAGAAAATCTTTGTGTTATTTTTTGGATGTTGTCTGATTGTATTTTATTATTCTCGTTTTTCCGCATTTTATCTATTTCATGCATATGCAGAAAATCAGTGACTAGAGATTTTGGAATCTAAAGGAACTTAGCCTTCATAGTGTAGATTTCATTTTTAGTTATTGGATATGTTGTATGAACTGTTCAAGTGGAATATCCACGACAATTTTCAGATCAAAACCAATTAATTATGGGAGCAACACAATATTTGCAAACCAATAATTATGGGAGCAACACAATATTTGCATAAATTTGTTGCATCATTTCTAGCAATAGCAGCACCACTTCATGTCGTGACAACCAAAGGGAAGAGTTTTGATTGGGGAAAACAACAACAAATTTATTTTGATGATATGAAGAAAAGAAACAATGAAGCACTAGCCTTGGCAATGCCTAATTGCAACCCATTTGAGATTGAGATTGATGCAAGTGGGTATGCCATGGGAGTAGTCCTTATGCAAGGAAGAATACTTGTGTGTTATAACCACTCTGAGTTGTTTCACGGAATAGTGATTACACTACCCCATATATGATGAGGAACTCTATGCCCTTGTTCAAGCAATGAAGAAATTGAAGTGTTATCTTTTGGGGAAAAAGATCATGATTTACATCAACCACCATCCACCCTGATGTTTTAATACAACAACTCCATATAGTAATCAAATACAACAAGGGTATTACAAGCAAAGATGCATATTTGATGTCAAGACCACCCATGTAGAAAATTGCAGCTATAGGAACCATAATGCAATTTGAACCTTTTACCCATGAAGTTCTAGGAGATGAATATGTAGAAAACATTGATTTTGGATATATCTTTCAAACCATGCAATGATCTTTCCACAAATCTTTGAGGTTGCTTTATGAATATTTTTTTCTTTAAACTCATTGTAAATAAACATTGTCTTCATCTTGAGAACAATTAATGTAAATTTATTTTGAATGACATCAATGACATGGTTTTATATTTACTAGTAATTAGTGATAATAATAAAAGTTGTCTTCTACTTTATTTATTTCTAATAACAAATTACGATGTGATATGTGAGTAACAAATAGCTCTAAATGATATATAGAATTAAAAAGTGAAAAATGTAACATCTTTTGTTTATACTATATACTTGGAAAAATTTATTACTCCATTCACTTCTCCATTATCCATTTAATTGTTATTTCATCATTTATTCTTTCACTAAATATGATAGGTAAAAAAAAAACACATGTAATTTTTTAAGATGATCCTTTTCTCCTACTCCGAAAATATACTAATATAATTATTAACTTAACATTATAGTAATATGATGAGATAGTTCCCTGGATGGGGTGCCACGCAGTTATCCGGAGACACGCAGACTGATGCCGGGACGCATTATTAATGCATCAACCAGCGACCATCCCCTCCAGCATTAATTCACCATGGATCACAACAGCCATTACCAAGCGACGAGCCTCCTCGCGCAAGGGAACTGTACCAGCCTCCAGCGCACACAGCACCAAGCCTTAATGGCTATGGCAGTCGCGGGAGCCCTCTGCCTTATCACCGAGATTGCAAGCATAGAGAAGCATTTGATTATTGCAGTGTTCACTCCACCTGCGCATTTGCAACATACCACACAAGAACAGAAATTCGAGGCCTCACCGAAGCTCTGGAGCAGAGCAGCCCATCTGCTAGGAACCCTGGTCATTCCTAGGGTCTCCATCCTGCCCAGGGCACGAGGAAAGCCGCGCAGAGGCGCCGCTTGGTACATGGTCGAGTCTCGACGCCAGCGACAAAGGAGGTTTGAACATGCGCTGGCCATAGCGTCCACTCGGCGACGCAGGAAATCACTGACGCCTCCCATGGCGTACGTGGAGGAAATTGCTTTAGAGGATGCCATGCAGAGCTACCCCAAGCTCCTGTTGTTTATAGTCCCAGATAACTGGAACCCTCCTACTGCTTTTGGAGAGGAAGACACGCCTCTGCCCAGGGACACTCAGAAGGATTCCAAAGTCAATAGTCTGGAGGAGCACTTCCCCACCTGTTTTGCGGAAGAAGAGACCCTCTCCACGCGACCACAGGGACGGTGACCCAGTCTCTCAACCGTTCGAAGCAAACGAGCAGAGAAGCAACGGAGTCTGGACGCCAGGAGCTAGAGCAGCCACCCTTTACTGATTCGAGGCACCTCACACTCATCTTCGAGCTAAGAAGTCTGATGGACGACCAGGTTTTTCGCCTGGCCAGAATTGACCAGCGGCTTGATATACTCTTCGCGGCCCACTCCAAGAATCTACCACGGAGACAATGCCCAACTTGCGCGCAGCCATACGTGCTTATAGCAGGTTGGCGACAACAGGGAAACGAGAAGAAGCGCAAGGGAAAAGTCGCTTGATATGATGCTCTTGGTTAGGAATCTCCTTTCTGTTCTGCTTGAAGCTCTAGTTCAGCTAGTTTATTTCAGTTTCCTTACATTTAGCTATGGCATACAGTTTGAACTTTACAAGTAACAGTCCTGGTTTCCTTTGGGCAGGACGAAACCATGTCTATTTTGTTAACAGAGAAACACTTGGCATAGGACGCCCAGCTGTCTCGGTTTCCTGCTCAGGCGAGACAACTGGCGTCACATACAGTCACTGTATTTTGTCTATGATAATATAATAGGACCCATCTTTTTACTTAAAATATATATATATATATATATATATATGATGAGATAGTTCAAAAATTTTATTCAATTGACGTGTGTGAGTAATCATAACAATGCCTTTTGAAGAAACTAAACATTTCAATGTACTTGAAAGAAAAATAAATGATACTTTACAAAAATAAAATAAAATAAAAATAACCCATCGACTAAGACAACCTCGGGGATTCATCCATCGTCACTAAAATGAAGACTTCTACGACACTCAAAGGTCACGATGGTCCGCTGGTGAAGCGGATCTCGCTATCCAACTTATGATAAAAGGTAGACACCATCTAGACTGTGGCATGTTTGGGTAAGTGGTTTACATGTGACTGGATAGAATCTGACGGTTAAAATATTTGTTATGGGCCAAAATGAAATCTTCAAATACGGTCATTTGTCAATGAAGTCAATTTTCATTTGTAAAATTTATTTGAAATTTTATATATTATTTGATTAATATGGTGTTATTGATGTTTAGGAAAGATAAATAAAAATTAAATAAAGTGTATATTAATATTGTGTTATTGATGTTTAGAAAAATAAATAAATAAATAAATTTAAAATAAAGTGTATATTAATATTGTGTTATTGATGTTTAGGAAAGATAAATAAATAAAATGGATATTGAAAAAATATAATTTTTTTTAGAGTTATTAAAAAAATTAATTATTTTAATTTTTTTTTATAAATATTATTTTGTATGCATATTTTGATTTAATTGTTATTTTTTATAAATTGTGGGATTTCTTTTTAGTGCATTTTTTAAAGTAAAAAAGACAAAGGCATTGATAGATACAATCTCAAGGTAATAGCAATGGGATTTAACTACACAAGTTTTTATAATGGAGTATTATTCTTCATATTTCTTATAATAAGTAAATAAATATTATTGTTTCTTAGATATTGTTCCATTTAATTGTATTGTTTGCCAAGGTTGTCGAGACTTAGATTTTCTTAGCATATTCCAATTATAATTTGATATGCATTATGCCTTGTTTCTAATTCGTTATAAAGTATGTAGACTTGAGCACTACTTTGCATTTTGTATTTGATTAATATGTTTTTACACATGCATGCATATATAGGAATGGATGGATATAGATATTTGAGTAACAAGTTCTTCTATACACATGCATAGAACTTGATGGGTAAGGGGTCTTATGAAAAGCCACCATATAAATATACTGAGCAATGATGTCAACCAGACCAATCTCCCTCTTAATAGTAGTAGTGGGTGATTATTATTTTGTGTAGACACATTTTTTTTTATTGATGTATTGTGCATGCACGTGAGTTGGGGGTGTATCATAATTAGATTAAATATTTCAACATTGAAATTTTTTTAGTGGCAAGTCATTATGATTAGGAAGATCGATTGATTATAAAAAATTGTTTTCAACTTATAATTGGTTTGATAATTCTATTTTGTTCGTGTTGTAATTTCAAGCGATCAAAGTATTACATATGTCAAAGCATTACATATGTCAAAGTGTTATAGTTTAAAAAAATTCTAATAATTTATAAGCTAGGTATGTATTTTCATTTGTGGAAAGGATTTAATTTCTATGAAATCGTACACATGTGGTTAATACTCAATATTACATCCCTAAGTCTAATATAATAATAATAATAATAATAATAATAATAATAATAATCTATTTTTAAGGTCACAACCAAGCCACATCAAATTGGTGTATGAGACCCCCTTGTTTGTGGGACAAGGGACCCATTTCCACCCAGCGATTTAACTGGTAAAGTCTACAAAGGTATACATACCCTACCCCCTCTAGATTTAAACTTGTAACCTCTTAAGAGGAAACACATATAGCACATATGATTGATCTTGCAAGTTCATAAAATAAGGTCTTATTCACTGCATAGTAAATGAACCCCAATTTATTAATCAAATTATTATATAGTATTTATTTAAAGTTATATATATATATATATATATATATATATATATATATATATATATATATATATATATATATATATATATTTTTAAGGAAATATGGATTAAGTCTCTTTTATTATATTCTTTTCAAGATATAATGTTTATATTATATATATATATATATATATATATGTTTTAGGATATGAACAAATATTTTCATTCATTTCTAATATTTAATTTTAAATATTTTCATTCATTCCAATATTTAATTTTAAATATTTTCATTCATTCCAATATTTAGCTTTAAATTTTCCAAAATAAATAAAATAACTTTAAGGCATTTACAATATAATCTTTTTCACATTTTATTGGACATACCATCAATTTGCATCATTCATTATAAATATCTTGCTTTGTCATAATAATTGAATTATACGTTTAGGAGTGAGATTACAATAAAGATTAACTAATTACATCATTCATCATAAATATCTTACTTTGTTATAATCATTAAAAATAAAATTACAATAACAAAAAATAGACAAAATGTATAAAGAAAATTTTATATATATATATATATATATATATATATATATATATATATATATATATATAAACTTAATGACAAAATTTATGGGATGATTCTCATCTAACAAAGTCTCGTGTTACTATCTTATCATTGAATTTGATACAAATTACATTTAGACCACACAACAATAACTTTTTAAAATAAAAAAACAACTATCTTATCATTGAATTTGATACAAATTACATTAAGATAACGTAACAATAACTTTTTAAAATAAAAAACCTATAACAAATAGGAAATTATATATATATATATATATATATATATATATAATGTTGAGAAAAATGACAATTATATCTAGTCTTACTCACATGGTAACAAAATCATGAATATTACGAAAGCATCATTGTTAATTGACTAAATCTTGTCATGGAAAGATAGTTGAGCACATTTCTTTTTTGTCAAGATGGTCTAACCTAGAATCGGTTCAATGATAATAAGACTAAGACAAATTTAAGTTAAGTTGTTCTTAGTAGAAATTATTAAATTATGTCATTTCAATTTCCTCATTTTCCAAAAAGATTGATCTTCCACACGAAAACAATAAGTAATTATATTTATGTTAATTTAAATTATATTGATTATAATTATTTATCACTATAAATTGTTTAAATATGTCATTTCAATTTTCTTATTTTTCAAAAAAAAAATGATTCTTTCATGTAAAAAAGTATAGTATAGTAGTTATAAATGTAAATCACATTGATTAGAATCATCTATGAATACGAATAGCTCATTTATGTCACTTCAATTTCCTCATTTTTCCAAACAATTTATTTTTGGGAAAAATGAACTATTTATATTTATGGTTCGCTTATTTATGTCATTTCAATTTTCTCATTTTCCCAAACAATTATTTTTTTGGAAAAAATAAATTATTTATATTTATGGTTAGCTTATTTATGTCACTTCAATTTCCTCATTTTTCCAAACAATTGATTTTTTAGGGAAAAAATGAACTAATTATATTTATGGTTACATTTAATGTAAATCACATGTGAGATAGTGTCGTTAGAATAAATTAATGGCCCGTATAAACCGTTGATGTTTACTCACTATTCATTTGACTTCTTTTGGATGAGGAAGAAAGGTGGCTGTACTTTTACACTATATTTTGTTGTCAAGTGAAGAAAGGCCTTCAATTGTTTGTTGAAATGTTGGGCAAGTATTATTCTCACAAAGTAATATAACAAGAATTTATTGGCGCAAAGTAAGGTCATATGGAGTAGTTACATAATCTGATTTGTCATTGGTGATTTTATCCATCAAAATCAAACAACAAATGACCCATTAGCATAGAAGATGCCTAATATGCAAGATTTGAGTTCTTCCACTTTGTTGACTTTAGATGAAAACAATGAGAAATAAATATGATCATGAAAATTCATTATTATATGATTAATTACTTGTTTATGTAAGTATAAAGTTTATTATTAATTGAATTTAGTTAGACTAGTTGAAAGGAGGAGTGTTATTTCTACCTAAATTCAATTCAATAAGTATACTATTGTAACAACTTTAAATTTTATTGTTGATTTAACCTTATACTTAAAGTTTATATTAGATAAAAATAAAAAAAACTACTCAATTTTTTTAATACAAATATATTACAAAATTTTCCATAAATTACAATAAATTTGGAATAAAAACCATTTAAAAAATAATCAAAATTTAAATTAAAAACAGTTAGAAAATAATCAATAATCAACTTCTAGATCTCATCTCATATATTTAAGAAAAAAAAAATGGGAATAATCAACTTCCGCATCTCATCTTATTTTTGGAGAGAGAAAAGAGTTTCCTTCCGGGTATTGACTTTAAGTTGTAATTTAGAGTTTTTTAAATACAAATAATATTTTTAATTATAGCATTTTGGCTTTAGTGTTCGTTTCTTGAAGTAGTGGGTCTCCTTGCTACTATTGACTTGAGTTGGAGGCTATATTGAGTATTAATACATAGTTTTTACATTTATTTAAATAATGAATTTTAGAGAGAAGAGTTACTAAGTTGCGATTCCGGGTTTAAATATAAACTTTATCTTGATGGTAACATTTTGACTTTTGCGTGTTACTTGAAGAAGTGGGTCTCCGTACTACTTTCCTAGTGAACTTCCATGGAAATGGTGAATGGGATATGCATCGGGTATAAAGTTAAAATTCATGTGTGTAATTTTTATTTATTTTTAAATATAAATTGAATTATTTATTTTAATAAAAAATGGTTGTAATGTAGTTAATAAAACTCTTTAAATATATATAATGTCATCAAAGTTTAAGTTGTTTATATAGATCCAAAGTTTACATATATTTATTTATTGATTAAATTTTCCCTTTTTTCTACTATGGTATAATTTATAAAAGATATTTGAGATATTGATAATTTTAACAAACATAAGTTAATGAAATATATGATGAATTGTGGCCTCTCCTATGTCAATGAGAATTTATTCATGTTCTCCATTTTTCATATATTTTATCAGTTGGATTACAATGTCCTTATCCTTATGTTTCTTTGATTAGAGAATGGTTGATTAGAAGTCACACATTGTGCATCTTTGTTCAAATTTTTTACCAGTTTTTTTAAGAAACGACACTCTATTTCTAGAATGACCAGCTATTGCTTAACTTGAACCAATGTGCTCATAACCCGTACAATTTGTGAGATACATTGTTGCAAATGTTTATAAAATTTAGAGATAAGAGGAAAAATAGATGTTGTGTTTCTCTGATCCATTTCTTTATGCATCCTTAGAATCCTCCTAAGCTATTGTAAATCATGGTGATCCATGATGTATAGTATGCCTTATGTTAGTTGAAGAGAGATGATTCTTGACAATGCAACAATCCCACAAGCTAAATTTGACATATAGTCGATGAGGGTCAACACAACACTGAAGGAAATTTCACCAATACTCATACAAGTGAGAATATGAATAATGACTTCCACGACTAGAGAGTGGAGTATGAAACTTTACACTCCTTATTTGAGTGCCCAATACAACTTTTCTCAAATATTCAAAGATGAATCCACATTCATAGAAACACAAATTGGTTGTTGTTCTAACAACCAAAACATGGTTACAAACCAACCTCAACAAAAAGAAGGTGAACAAAGAGATATCATTTCCAACTACCAACTTCAGTACCAAGAAGAGTTTCGAGTGGAAACCAATTAAACAAAAATACACACAACCAAAGAGGAGTGAATGGGGCCTTAAACTCGTGATATAAATACCAAAAACACCCTTCTTGAAATATTCAAATTCAATTCCAAACTAATCGAGACCAGTGATGACAATTGTGCTAACAGTGAACTCCTATGCACTATCCAAACTCGACAAAGAAAGCACATGCAAAGTGAGAACATAACTGACCACAAACCCAAGATTTAAAGAAAAATTCAAACATAGTCTAAATGAGCAATCTCTGGATTTTCCATTATACCACCTTGTCTGTGTTGTATTAAATCTATGCCTTCATTACCCATCATCCTCACAAGCTCAACATGTGCAAGGTAGCCTTGGGTCTCATCGAATTTATTGCATTGCTTTGGTGGAGGGGTTGGTGTGTGAGGGACATGTGACATAATATGATTGTGGTGCTTGTCATTAAATTCAAAGGGGCATATTAAGGTATGGCTTGGATGGTTAATTGACCATTAACCCAAAGATCCCCTATTTTTAATTTTGTTTCCTTGTTGACTATCAAGTTATCTTGGTGATTAAGTCTCCTTAAGACTTGATAAAAGGAGATGGTTTGAAATTTATTTGCCTTATGTTGAACTTGAACTAGTATAGAGGTGATTCTATAATAGGATAGATGAATTTTTGTGTGCATCAACCTAATAACTATGCTTGAATCCCCCACTCTGGTTAGAGTTTGAATTTGTGCTTCCAACACTGATGCAGGACCTCCCAATCAAGGATCTTCAAATACTTGAGCCAAATCAACTCTTTGGGCCTCTACTAGACCCATAATTTAATTCACACAGACTCCCTATTGCTACTAGTGCAGGTTCGATTCCCCTGTGCGTGCTTTCTCTTGTGCTCTTGGTAACACTGAGTGGCGAGTGCTAGCTCCTCTTCTAGGCTCATATTTTCCTTGTGACCACGGCTATAACCTCAAGCTAGCCTCTTTCTCGGCTTCGGGCTTTGGCGAGTTCCCGTGCCTTCACACTCCAATTCCTCCGAAGTGGCTTTTCTCTGGAGTAAATCTTCACTGTCCATGTGTCCCTCCATTCATCAACAACTCCTGTTGACTCCGACCTTCGGGAATTTCGGCTTCACTACTCTCACTTTCCTTCGGAGTACTCTTTTCCCGGAGCACACGAATCTCCGCCCTCACGACTTCGTGAAAATCACTTCTGCTCCACGCAAATCTTTTGGAGCTTTCTCTCCTGGACTTTATGATCTGCTGCCATGTATCCTCCTCGATGCCGACGACTTATATTTACTTCGCAGCTTAAGGACTCTGGCGATCCCACTCCTTGAACACCTTCAAACCTCCAAACACACGAAGAGCTAAAGGATTCAAAGATTGTCCTCCGTGCAACTACCCCATATCTCACGGTCTGGAAAGATCTTGATTCCTCCAAATGGATCTCGCTCATTGGTTAGGAAATTTTTAGTGGCTCCTACCTACTTAAGAATTTCCACCCACTGTCTCTCCTGAGCTTGTTCCTCCTCTAAACTTTGATCTCCTCTTAATGCTTCTTTGACACTTAGTCGAATGTCGACCTTGTGCACACCTTGCAACATGTTTCTTTCACTTGACCCCGTACACTCCTTGCAACAGTTCCTACACAACTCAATTGTTCCTCCTGAACAATGTGACCTTGAGCGTGTTTCTGCCTACACACACCTTGAGTGGTTCTTTTGCACTCCTTGAAAATAACTTCATGTTATCCCTCCTGAGCTTCTGATTCAAAACGAACTCTATCACGCACCCCTTGCGGACACTATGCACTCCTTGCATATAAAGCTCCAAGTTATCTCTTCTGAGCTTCTGAGTCGAACTAGACTCTGTCAACGCACACCTTGCAGACACTATGCACTCCTTTCATAAGCTAGTAGAAGAGAAACAATTGAAACTTATATAATCCTCACAGATTCATACATTCAACCATGTAAATCATTCACAGCATGAGAACAAGTAATAATAGAGAATTGCAATTAAACAGAAAGCCTACCATTCATTCATATAGACACACTAACAACAAAACCAAACATTTGGAACAATGCTTCTCTGTTATATTCCTTCAAATGATATGTACATGGGCTCATACAACTCGATAAGCTTCAACAGTTTCAACTACAATAATCTTAGCTACAATACTCTTTATAAACTTTCAGTAGCCTTCAACTACAAAAATCCTCAGCAGCCTCATCTAGGCAACAATACATATATTTATACAAAAAAAGATCATAGATCCTTTCCCTCTGACTACCTTAGTGCTATCTAATCAAATTAAAATCTCTCAACTACTAAGGCTTATTAAAATAAATGGTCGGTACAGACAGATAAGAGCAAATGCTTCAGATCTATCCTGATATTAACTACTTTTAAAGAAAAATACAATCTCCATCGATCTCACACGATGGTTCAACCTCTAAACATTTAAGATATTCATTAATTACAATATTTTCAAGATACTTATATGATATGCCATCTTTAAATTCAAAATCACTCCAAAATGCACACTAGGGTGTTGAGTTGTCCTCCACTTGCGCTTTGATGACGATGCTCATGCATCATACTCCTTTGGAAAAAAATTCATGGACTCCTATCCATGAGCTCCTGCACTGACTTTCCATGCTTCTGAATATCTAATTCATTTACCCAAATGGAATATTCTATTGGGTGCCTTTCCACTTTACCAAATACTCAAAATAATTCTTCCTCCTGGTCTTCTTACCAATCCTCTGATCTATGATCTTCTCCATCTACGCCTTTTCTGCTACAGGTATTTGCTTCTCCCACTGGATCTCTTTCTGATCTTCTAATCCTTTGGTGTCATCTTCCCTATAAGAACACAGGTCTGAAATGTTGAATATGGGCGATATATCCACACCCTCTAGTAGCTCTATCTCATAAGCATTGGCATCAAATTTCCTTAGGATCTTGCACGGTCCTATCTTCTTCAATTTCAACTTGTTATATGTTCCCCTTGGGAACCTTTCCTTCCTGAGATGTGCCAGAACTTGATCTCCCACTTCAAATTGAAGTTCTCTCCTATGCTAATCAACTCTGCATTTATATTCTTTGATGTTGTTCTGCAACTGCTCTTTGATATGATTATGAAGCTTCTACATTTTTGCAACGAAGTCTTCTGCTCCATCACTTCTGAATTCATTATGCTTCAAGTCTCTCAACTTTGATACTCCTCTTGGCTTCATCCCATATACTATATGGAATCGAATCTTCCCTGTACTCATGTTGGTGAGTCATTGTTTGCAAACTCTGCTTGTGGAAGAATTTGATCCCACTGGCTATGATGTTCGGTGACCAGACTCCTCAAAAAATTTCCTAAACTTCGATTTACCACCTCAGTATGTCCATCTGTTTGAGGGCGATATGATGAGCTATAGGAAAGTTCCATCCCCGGATTCTTCCACAATGTCCTCCAGAAATGACCAACAAATTTAGTGTCCCTATCTGATATAATACTCCTAGGCAACCCATGAAGTCTCACAACTTGAAAAACAAATCTTCAATGTGTGTTGCATCATTAGTTTTCTGGCATGGGATAAAGTGTGCCATCTTTGAGAATCTATGAAATACAACAAATATGGAATCACTTCCCCTTTGTGTTCTTGGCAATCCCAACACGAAATCCATGCTTATTGCATCCCAAGGCCTATCTGGAATAGACAATGGTTGATATAACCTAGTCTTTTGTCACCTTCCTTTTGCATATTAGAAAATCTTACATCTGTTTACAAATTTCTCCACTTCTACCCTCATACCTGGCCAATAGTATGAGTTGTTCAACTATGCAAATGTCTTTTCATGGCCAAAATGTCCTACTAGACCTCCACTGTATTTTTCCTTCAGTAGATTATCTCTCATCAAGCACTTTGGTATGCACAACTGGTTACCTTTAAACAACAATCCATCTTGAATCATATATTTTGTCCATTGAATTTTGTCTCTAAGTACATAATTTGCACATGCTTCATATGCCTCTTTAAAATCTGGATCATCACAATACATCTCCTTAAGGTGTTCAAACCCTAAGGTTTTCACTCAAAATTCCCGCAGAATCAAACATCTCCTCCTCAATGCATCAACAACTTTGTTAGCATTACTAGAAATATGTTTAATGACAAAAGTGAAATTTTGCATAAACTCTTTCCACTTAGCATGTTTTGATTTAACTTCTCCTGTCTGGTTATGAATTGTAAAGCTTGATTATCGTTGTACAAAAAAAATTCTTTTGGAACAAGGTAGTGCCTCCATTTCTTTAAGGCTTGAATGACTGCATAAAATTCTTTATCGTATGTGGAGTACTTCCTCTTGGTGTCATTCAAATTCTCACTGAAATATGCAACACGTCTATTATCTTGGCTTAAGACTGCTCCAATTGCCACTCCACTAGCATCGCATCATACTTGAAACATCTTCCCGAAATCTGGCAAGACCATAATCGGTTGTTCTGTTATCTTCTCCTTTAATATCCTGAAGCTTTTCTTAGCCTCTTCTGTCCACTTAAAATACTTATGTCTCTTTTTAACCGTATCTAATATTGGTGCACAAATACCACTGAAATTTCTAATGAACTTTTGATAGAAACTTGCTAATCCATGGAAGCTTCTCACCTCAAATATGCTCCTTAGTGATGGCCATTCTCTGATTGCTCTCACATTTTCTGGATCCATCTTCAATTCATTTGAAGAGATTACAAAACCCAAGTTAATGAGTTATATGTCTTCATAAAAGAGGATTTCTTCAGATTTATCAACAACTTCTCTCACTACAACCTTCTCATCACTAATGTTAAGTGCCTTAAATGATCTTCTTCAGTTTTACTGAAGACTAATATATCATCCAAATATACAATCACAAACTTACCAATAAAATATTTTAATACCTCATTTATCAACCTCATAAAAGTATTTGGGGCGTTTGTTAAGCCAAATGGCATAACAAGCCACTCATACAACCCTTCATTTGTTTTGAAGGATGTTTTCCACTCATCATCTTCTCTCATCCTTATCTAGTGATATCCACTTTTCAAGTCTATCTTTGAAAAATAGATTGCTCCGCTCAAACAATCCATTAAGACATCCATCCTAGGAAAAGGAAATATGTACTTGATGGTGATTTTGTTTATGGCTCTTGAGTCTGTACACATTCTCCATCCTCCATTTTTTTTTGGACTCAACACAGTTGGTACTGTGCATGGTCTCAATCTCTTTCTGACTAAACTCTTGTCCATTAAATCTTGGACTTGTCTCTTTACATCCTCATTAAAAGTTATGCGGATGCACACAGGACCGACCGAAGTTATGAAGTGGGAGACCAGGTTTTCATTCGTATCAGGCCTAATAAGAGTACCATACAGTTCGGGAAGGGGACAAAGTTGTCACCTCGATTTATAGGACCGTTTAGAATCCAAGAGAAAATTGGACCCGTTGCCTATCATCTCGTACTGCCACCCCACTTGCATAAAACTCATAACGTTTTTCATGTATCTGTTTTACGTTATTATGTTGTTGATGAATCACATAAACTAAATTGGAAGGAATTACAGGTATCGGACGTGGGAACTCTCATGGTAGAACCGTTACGCATATTGGACCGTAGAGTTCGACAGCTCAGGAACCATCTGGTAGACCAAGTTAAGGTTCAATGGGACAAGTATAGTCCATGATCTGCTACTTGGGAAGACGTCGAGACACTACTACGAGACTATCCCTCACTTTTTTTGACCACCTCGAGAATATGTTTCTCGAAGGTTGGGTGTATGTAACACAACCTTTTAACTTAGATAGTCTGGATTACCTAAGGCCTACACACTTTTATGTTTCTATTCACAAGTGAAACTATTAAATGATACACTTGAACTTTTAAGACGTATGAATCTTTATGAATGTTTAAATGTATTTGGATAATGATGGATATGATGCGATATATTGTGAGAATGTAAATTTTATGAATGTTTAAATGTTATTGATGATGATGCATATGATGCAATCTACTATGTGAATGTAAATTTTATGAATGTTTAGATGTTATTGATGATGATGGATATGATGCAACATATTGTGTGAATGAGAATCCTATGAAGATTTAAATGCTATTTGAATGATGTTGGATATGATGCAATCTGTTATGTAAATGATAATTTTATGAATGGGTGTTATTAATTGAATTATGGGATGTTATGTGATCTATTTCTAACTTGAAAAATTTGATTTTAAAGTTGTTGGTGCACGAATACTGAATTGAAATTATGATTGTATGCAATTACATGATGACAATGCAAAGAAATGTATGAGTTTGTGTTACAGACTAATCTGCAGGTTATGAGCTATGAAATAGCCAAGGGATAATGATGATGAAAGTGGATGTCATGACCACTAGCCGAGAAACATTATGGTATGAATATTTGTATGTGAAATTATATTGGATGCATTGCTATGATATGTGGACCAGTGCAGGATTTCAGGTGGTGAGACTGCCCAAAACTAAATAGACGATGAAAAAACTCCCAACAACACGGTGCCACTGTATATTCCATTGTAGGGCACTGTAGACCCTAGTCCTGTTAGGAGGGGTGGATGCATTTCCCACCGTGTATCCTCCGAAACCTGAAGTCATGGGAGGACGATGTTAGCTCACGCTCCCCTAGACATGTGATGATGACTGTCAGTTTCCTGCTGGGGAAGCTTGGTCAAGATAGTGACACTTCCGCTTACGGGTTCTATTTGGAGTTAGGTCAATATAGTTGACGCTCCAAGATAGTCCAACAGAGGAAGGATAGGAATGGAAGATGGAAGTAAGTTAGGAAGGAAGGATGAGTATAAATAGTTGAGAGTGTATGGAGATTTGTCTTATGGTGGAATTTATTGTTTTTCCTTCTGAAAAGAAAATATATATATATATATATATATATTCATAATTATGTAACTAAATTACAATTGTCTAAATAACCTTGTTGAACTAGATAATTGAAATTAAAGGATTTCACAAACATTTGATTGGTTTATTGTCTTTTATAAAATGAATAGTCTTCTTAAATGGATTGGATGCATGAGGAAATTACTATAGAGATGATAGTTATTGATATTAGTACATGAACGAGACTTGTATGTACTAGCTACACATGCATTTCTTGCGCATGTACACTAGTA
>JZKD02S1971901.1:535076-546716 GCA_000966675.3 Picea glauca
GGGGGGATAAGGTGGGTGGCCTTAAATGAAGGAGGAGGCAGTGAATGGGGAGGATATGACTGGGCAGAGGCCTTCGGGAGTCATTATGAAATTTTGGGGGAGGACTGTATTTTTTGTTGGATATTTTTCTGGTTTTGGAGTTTGGGTGGATTGTTACAGGGGTGCACCGGGTTGCTGGGAGTTTTGGGCTCAGGGGCCAGGAATCCTCGTGGAATCCTGGAGCTAGGGAACTGGACAGGCTTTGTTCCTAGCTAGCAGGGAGGAGGATTCGGTTTTGGGCAGAGTCTGGGCAGAGCTGCATAGAGGACAACCAGAGGTCGAGAATTTTGCATAAGACAGAGGTATTTTTATTTATGCATTCTCATGAATATGTGATGGTTATTTAAATTTATTAGCATGTTGTTCATAAATTTAAATTTATGTTGCTTATATGCTGAATAATGAAATTGTTAATTGCTTATACGTCGAAATAATCTTAATTGTTTAGATTTACAAAAAAAAATTTAGGCTTTGTTAAATTAGGTTCTTACACATAAGAAGTAATCTTTTGGTTGGATTTAACCATTGTGATCCCCAATGTTAAAACTTCATTATGATTTTCCCCAAGATGCTTTGCCAAGAATATGTTGCTGAGTTTGTTAGGAAAATTGGTATTCCTAAATATTTAAGGGAAGTCCATGTTTCTTAATGAGTAAACATGAGAATCCTAGAAATTACTTGAAGCATGTATTCGCTAATGTTCCATCCACAAATTTGACTTTTGTTATTGTTTATTTTTCCCCTGAGGATTCTATGAACATGCCAAGAATTATTTTAAATCTCTTGGCCATTATAATGGATGCTCCACTCAAAATAAAAGTATCATTAAAAATTGCAAATGATTTATACTATTCACTCCTACAATCTTGATTCCAAGCATATTACCAGATCTTCTTTCAACTTCTAGTTTTTGACTTAAGGACTCAGACATTAAGATAAATAACATTGGAGATAAGAGAAAACCTTGCCTAAGGCCTTTGCTCCCTTTGAAAAACTCTATAGGTCTTCCATTAACTAGAGGGGCTATGCAAGGATTACAAATACATGATGACACCCACCATATAAATGATGAATAGAAACCAAATTGATTATGCTATATTTCGTTGTCAAGTGTAGAAAGGAATTTGATCTTTGATCGACATGTTGGCCAAGTATTATTCCAATCAAGTAATATGATGAGCACTTGCTAATGCAATGTAGGGTCATATGGAGTAGCAACATAACTTGATTTTCTATTGATGTTCTTTTTTGTGAAAATGAAACAACAAATGACCCATTAGTGTAGAAGATGGATACTATGCAAGATTTAAGTTCTTCCAGCTCATTGAGTTTAGATGTAAACATTGATGAATTAATAGGATGGGACAAATACATTATCATACGTTTATGGATAGTATGCAAGATTTAAGTTCTTCCAGCTCATTGAGTTTAGATGTAAACATTGATGAATTAATAGGATGAGACAAATACATTATCATACGTTTAATTACATTCCTTACCATTGTAAGTAATGGTGTAGATCTAGATCGCAATGGGGCTAAGGATTTAGTAGATCTTTTCAAATCCACAAAATTGTTTTGTGCTATTATAGATCGTATTGGGGATAAGGATATTTGTAATGTTATTGAACACACAAAAATAAAAATAAAACAATGTTGTGAATTCAGTGGATCTGTGCACCATGCCTCATGGATCTACTTCTTTCTTCATCAACTCATGGAGAAAATTGATTTTCCATGTCCACGTGGCTCCTTCTATTTGACATGCAAATTGAAATGAAAGTGTGCTATACAA
The DNA here is from genome assembly GCA_000966675.3 of Picea glauca. Classification (NCBI taxonomy): domain Eukaryota; kingdom Viridiplantae; phylum Streptophyta; class Pinopsida; order Pinales; family Pinaceae; genus Picea; species Picea glauca. Next base: position 536,910 of record JZKD02S1971901.1, read on the forward strand.
GTTGTTGCAACAAAACAAGCTCAAGCAATAAAGTTTGAAGACATGATGAAGTCACATCGTTTATTGCAGAGCACAAAGTTTCAAAGATAGAGGTATCATTGACACTTTTTTGTAGTTCTTTCCCAAATTCCCACCATAAAGAAGCAAAGATGAGGATATAGTAACTTGCTTCAACACACAAGAGCACGACGACCCAAGCGGAAGGTATAAATTTATACCACATGTATCATCAAAGAAATGAATTTTTTATTTTATTTTGTGCAACCCTTCCATGTCACAAATAACTGGCAAGTCACACCCCAAAATGCACATAGGCAACTTCAGAACTTGTCTTTAAAAAATAAGATTAAATTGAACAAGTTGTGTGAGTTAAAGTAAAAATGGTTTTGATGCACCCTTTTTTTAATCAAGATTAATAAAGTATCATTTTCTCTTAGGTGGTGTAACACTTGGGGGGCATATTTAGTGGTAGCCTAAAAATGGTTTTGATGCACCTCTTTTTTAATAAAAAATAATAAAGTATCATTTTTTAAAGTGGTGTAACACTTGGGGTGCATAGTCCGTGTGCATAGTCCGTGGTAGTTGATGCCTTTATAATTGTTGTGTTTGAAAGAGAGGGTGCATGATTGATTGTATTTTGACTTTATATTTATTGTGTTGATTATTTGACAAATGCTTATTATACAAGCAAGCATGAAGAAGTTGACACTTTATAATGGGTAAAGGAGGAAAAATGATATAAACGGTTAATCATGAAATTGAACTACTTCAACAAGATCTTGATGATTCATTCCAAGAGATAGATAGGTTACATAAACATAAAAATTCATTGATCTTAGGGCACACAATATATATCTATGTATATAATTTGTTGTTTTTACTACACAATGCATGAATGAACTAGAAGAAAGATGGGAATTACTGGGTCAATGGATGATTGATATTTGAAAACTTTATGATAAGAACAATAAAATGATAGAATCATTGAAATAAGATTTGTTTGCAAAGGAAAATGTGTTGTTAAAATGTGTTGTTAGCATTAGAAATGGAAGTGAAAAAATGCACCAAGAAAAATTAATGTGTGCCACAACTTGTGACACATGTGGAGTTTGATTCAAAAGCTTGATAGTTCTTGTGATACTAGTAATTTGGTTGATGTTAATAATAATGATATATATGATTTGTGTCATGTTATGAGACTCATAATGATGATCCTCGTGATATTTTTGAAAGTGAACCTAAAATGGAAGATGATGGTTCAATTGGTTGTTTTGAAAGGCATACAAAAGGTATTGACTAGTCCAAACTCATGAACACAACGATATTTGATGGAAAAGGTTTAGGAAAAAATGGGCAAGACATCTAGAAGCCGATAGAACTATGTATAAGACCAATAAATGAAGGTCTTGGTTATGATGGTCAAATATGCAATGTGAGCATAAAGTTTGTGAAAGTATAAGCTTCTACAGAAGGTGAGCCATCTACTAGTACTAGTACAACAAACCATATGTAGAAACAAGAGCAATATTGCAATCATTGTGGTAGAACGAGACTCGTGCAAGATAAATGTTGGAACGTACATCCTTGTAGTGTTTATGGTTTGACAAATCATGATCATTACACATGTTGACAAAGGAAAATATCAATGCCTCACATACAAGTATATTGTGGTGATATGTATGTATGACACAAAACCACTCTCGTGTTGAAAAGATTCTACATAATAAAATCTTCCAATGTACAACAAAAGTCCCCACATAAAAATATTTGAGTTAGTTGGTCTTCAAAAAGTAGTTGTCATTAGAGGAAAGTCAAAAGAGTAATGTCAACTTCCAATGCTTAAGTAGAGTTGTCAAATTTTTTTTGAGTCATTCTCCGAGTAAATCAATTCATAAGTATCTTTAGTTTGTAATGGTTCATGGTAATCCAAAAAACTCTTGTTATAGTTAAAGGTAATCTTATGAAAACCATTGATGATGTAATGCTTAAGGGTAAGCCAATGAAAACCAGAGATATGATTAACTGGTTGAGGGTAACCCCTAGAAAACTGATGAGATGGTTAAAGGTAAGCCAAAGAAACCCTTAATATGAAGATGATGTGATCCAAATGATTAACTCAAGATTTAAACTAATAAAAGAATGGTGCAACTTATGCAAAATAGAAGAAATGGACGATAGATGAAGATGCCAATGCAAAATAACAAAACTAAAGATTATGCAGAGTGCAAAATATTGAAGATGAAGACAACTCAAACATCCATATTGAATCACAAGTATTTGTTAAGGGGGAACATGAAGGATTAATTTGTACTTGTGATGATAAATATATAAATAATAGGATTACACTATAATATGTGATGAAGCAGACTATACATAAAAATCTACAAAAGAACAAGATGATGATAGTGAGAGAAGTTAGGGATGAAGATCTAATGAGATTCACTGGAAGATTATAGGAGATATAATTTATGAATATGATTGAACTAAATTTCTAAAAATTGAAAATCTTGTTATGGTCACCTAATGTTATAGAAAGAGACTTTGTATACATTGGAAAATGGCATGTAAGAGACAATATCAATACAATATGATGATCAAAGTATATCTATGTTTATACAGGTACACATTTGTGTGTGAATATTTTAATGTTGATTGTACTCATATTCCCAACATAAAATTTATCTAAGTATTTTACTATAATGAAAATTGTTACAATGGAAATTTAATATTACAAAAAAAATACCAAAAAATAACAAAAATTATAGTGTAATTTCTCATAATGTCCTCTTCAAATAAGCATTTTTAGTTATCTTAAAAATGATCACAAGAAACAAGAAAATAAGTGTCCACACAAATGTATCGATGCAACATCATTTTTTCTTTATTACAATAAAAAATAAAAAGTATTTAAAAATATGAAAACAAATAAAACTAATTAATGAAGTAGTAAAATTTGTGCTTATATGTATTCCCTAAATTGAATAATGGTTTCTAAACACTTAGATGCATACATAAGTTAGTCATTATCCTTAAAATTTCAAATTTTATGTAGTTATTAAATATCATATATTCTACTATATGTCCACCAATATTTTCTAAAATATATAATATCAATATAGCATAATTTTTTATAAATCTTGTTTTTTGTTTTAAAGAAAATTCTAAAAAAAAAATTGATTTTGATTGTTTAAAGTTAATTTTTTATTTTTTATTATAAAAAACAAATAAAACATTACCCATTTTCATGGTTTCACTTTAATGTATAATATATACATTATTGCAAAATTAAAATAAGATATATTTTTTTATAATTTTGAAATAGAAAATACTTAAAAAAAATTGAAACAAAACTAATTAAAAAATAACAATCACATAATTGTGTAATATTTCAAAACATTTTTTTTATAATGTAATATATATTAATTTTATATTAAAATATATGTAAAAAAATAGATAAAAAAATAAAAATAAAATATTTTATTATTAATTATTTAAATTAATTTATTAAACTATTAATATATTAAAACTCTTTTGTTGAATGAGGAAAATCAACTCCAACTCCACACACTAAAATTTTAAACATCACAATTTCAAGTAAAATAAAATGAACTAAGAGGAAATTGATATCTAATAATGGTTACTCTTATCTAGGATTATGAGACTCTATCACAAACAATCTTCTAAGAGCATCATCCAATGCTAAATGAAAGAGTTTAAAACTTGTAAATGAAAGAATTTAGAATTCGTATTTTTTTTAAAAACTTGTAAATGAAAGAATTTAGAATTAGTAATTTTTTTTTAAACTTGTAAATGAAAAAATTTAGAATCCCTAAAAATTTTTAACTACAAAAGAATGGTTTTTAGTTTAAAAAAATTATATTCAAAGAAATATATTTGTTTTATAAAATACGAAACATCCATGAAAATTCTCTTATCTAGTAAATGAAAGGAATAAGAATGTTGCAAATGAAATGAGATGCATCACTTTAAATGATGCATGTTAGCATAATGGTGATGTCTTTACTTATACTTTGTGAATTGCAATGTTTTTATGTTGTATATAAGAAAAGTTGTCAATAAATTTAATTATATTTAGGCTTATACACATAACATATTTTTTTTAATTATATTTAGGCTTATACACATAACATATTTTTTATAATTTGGGCTAAAGGTTAAAGACTTCTCTTTTTAGATTAAAGGTAATGCAAGACAAGTGTAAAGTACATATTTATTGGATATACATCCTTCTTAACATTGGTATGGTAAATACATATTTATTGGATAGACATCCTTCTTAACATTGGTATGGTAAATATTGAAGGCAGACATTAAATATTGAGGAATGTAATAGGAAGCCAAACATACTTTTTATAATTTGGAGGTGTAGGTTTAAGAGTTTTTTTTTTGCTAAATTAAAGGTAATGTAAGAAAATTGTTGAGTATAGATTGGATGATAAATATTAAGGTCAAATGGTTGAGAAAAATAATAGGAAGTGAATAATGAGGAAGGTGCATGGTAGTTGATAACCATTTCAAGATAGAATTTACATGATGTGTCTTAGTAGTGATTATTGTCTTTTCACAACTTTCATATATACTTCTAAACACAATTTGCATAGTCCTTGTAAACCCTTCTTGTGGAATCAACAATAATCATATTGGAGAAACCTTGAGTACAATATCATACATTTCTTTTTCATTTTGGTCACTATTGTGCTTTTCGTTTGGATAATGGGTCAAAAGATGTAAGAAGTTATGCTTTGCCGCCCATTGAATATTACAATATTATATTATATACAAAATATGAATGCATCATTGTGCACAATAGTAACATTTTTTTGAATGCAATGGGATCATTGTTCATAGAGATGCTAATCATAGGTGTGAGCAATGCTTCTTCAATCCATCATGTAGTGGTTATTAGAAGGACAATTTTGTATAGAGAAAAAAGAAATAGGATGTACTCAACCCTTATTATGCCCTCACACAAACGAACTCCTAATTCCATCCCTCCCAATAATTCCTATAAGTTTTTTGAATTCATCTTGCCCATTGATGCCAATAAATGGTAGTTGTGGATCCAAACAAGTTTATCAAAAGTAAAAATACAAATTTTGTAAGTGATATTTTCCTTTCAAGATCTAATAATTAATTGAGAATTGTTATAACACAATTCACTTTATTTACAACTTAGCAACGCTAACCTTGAGAATGACTGAATATATCAATCCCAAAGACTATGAAAATCCCATATAGGAGGTAATTGTAATAGGCATGTATCATAAGAACAAGTGATTTAGTTATTCTTACAAACCATAGGTGATAAGAGAGATGTCAAAGGGAGGTGTGGATTGTAGCTTCAGAGAGATTGGAAACATAGATGTATTGTATTAGGGTTTCTTAGCTATTTGTGTTGTAAAGTAACTCTTTCTTTTACTTTATCATTTTAACTAAATTTGGTTTATTAAAAAGTCATGTCTAGTAATAATTATGATGAGATTGCATTGCATTGTAGGTGTCGGCTTTAATTATTGTTGGGAGTGGGTATAATTCCATGTAAGATCAAGTGTCATCTACTCAAATTGTTTTTCTTTTGATAATCAAGTTAATGTTTCTAAAATGCAATGTGTATTGCAGAAGTTTAGATATATGTATGTTGTTTTTTTTTTAAAGATTAACAAAGCATTTGAATTGTTATTGAAAGATAATCGATTAAGATGTGTTCTTCATCTCTATTTAATTTCTTGAATTTAGAATGTTTTTTTCACTATTTTTGGGTTAATAAAGATATGGTTAATGCTAACATTAAAAAAATTAATATGTTAAATATATGTCTATAACTAGCACAACCACATGATTGTGGCTCATGAACGTCCAAAGACTTATTGAAGCAATTGAACTTGAACGGAATTTAACAATGAAGTGTTTTATACATCTTTGTTAATTAGGTAAATCTTTATTAATTGGGTAAAACATGACAATCACATGGCAGTAAAATATTAATCATATTAAGTAAAAGTGAAAAAGTAAACAAGGAAACGTAAGCATTAAAAAATGCAAGAAAGTTATGAACATGAAATCTCATTCATTGATTTAGGAGGACTACTAAGAATATGCCAACATCTTCAATTGCTAGCCATAAGATTAGTTTTTATAATTAAAAGATCATTAATTGTGTCCATCTTCAATAGGTATAAGCCTTTAGGCATATATATATATATATATATATATATATATATATATATATATATATATAAACACATTAATATTATTAATATAGTAGTTATAATTGTCTTGAAAAGTCAACAATGTGAATTCTCTCGGGTTAACCACAAAATTAGTTTTTAAATACTTTTCAATACTAAATTGTAAATTAATAAGTACATTAATTTAGTTTTATGATTTTTTTTGTTATTTTAAATTATATATATATATATATATAATTAAAAAAATCATTAAATTTTGTTAAATAAAATTATAAATTTTAATTAAAAATAAAAATAACTTGTTTTCCCATCAACAAAAATAAAACCACAAGTGAGCGATCTTATCCATGTACACAAATTTAATTACCCTTCATCAACACGCAACCACCACGAAACTCCAAAATCTTTTTAATAACCGGACCACCCGGTGCACCTAAGTGTATCGAAAAGCAAGAACAAAAACACATTATGACGAATTGTCGATTGCCTAAACTTAGCGACAATGTCCAACAACAATCATTGTCACAACTAAATTAGTTAGTTGATATATGTATTTTATTTTATAAATCCAGATTTTAAGAAAAAAATTGTACCATATTTTAAAAGCCAATAGAAGAAAGTCATGTTGCAAATGATTACCTTATGGATTTTATAAATTAAGAAAGAAATTGTATTATATTTTCAAAAACCAATAAGTGAAAGGCATGTTGCAAATGATTACCTTATGGCTAAGTCGGTTTTCAATTTTCAAGACAGAGGTGCAGGTGGGGTCCATTGCGAGAACACGGCAAGTGGCATGTGCATGACTCGCCAGTTCAGCAGCTGACCTTTCGCAAATGACTAGTATCACTGTTCATCAATATAAATACCCAAAATTGAAAGAAGAATGCAATTGAGATTACGGCATAAATATCAAAATAGTAATACAAATACCATAGTTAAAGATTTGTATTTATCCGACACCGATCCATAAAAATATACAGAGCCCAACAGCATATTATTCATATGGTAATACATACAATATTTATCTATTTTGATAACGCGGCATCTGCAATTCTCCTATTTGCAAGCGGATTGATGAACTTTTCTGGGACTGCTTACCAGCCTTATTACATATACAAATAAAACTGGTCATCCCTGGAAGAGAACGCAGCTGCGAATGAAGTGTCTATGAGGCAAATGACGGATGGCTAAATGCATTAATGATTAAACAACCTGCACATTCGATACTGCAATTATAAGTACAGTAAGTAATTACAAATTTACAATCCAGTGACAGACAGTAGCGGAAAACTTTTTTCATTCGCCCGCTCCTCGATTCACCATTTCCATGTAACGAGCGAGAGACTGTTCCCTCTGAAGCTTCATATCATTGTTCATCTTGGCAATGAAGGCCTCCACTCGTCGATTCAGCTCGTCTTGGCTCGGAGTGGGCTCTTTCCTCAACCCCACGGCCAATTCCGGTCCCTGGGGGAAGTTGTCGGTTTGATTCCTGGCGTTGTTCCACGTCTGGGACTTTCGAAACACTGAAGAAGAAGAACACGAGTCGTGGGATGCGGCGCCCGTAGCCTCGACACGGTGGACAGTCTCCATTGTCTCAGATTTCCGAAGGTGCCGCGAGAGGGGAAGGCCTCTGCCTTCCGTGATGGCCTTCCACGTGGCCTCCAGAGTCTCCGCCTTCTTCTTCGACCGCGAAATACCCAGCGACTTCGCCTCCGTGGCCGACCTCGCACTTCCGGATCTCTTGTCATGCGCGTTGAACCGCGAGGTCGCCAAAGGCCTTTCAACTCTACGAACGTCCCCGGTTCGAATCCTCTCAGATCTCGCTGCAGAGCTCACCTCCGTCTCCTCCTCTTCGGATTCCGTTGTGCTGGATATTTCCGTCGATTCTTCCTCATAAATCGGTTCCTCCTGCTGCTTCTGTGGGGCAGCCGACGGGTATTGCTCTTCATGTGACCTGCCCGTTATGTTGAATCTGTGTTGAAAGCTTGAATTGGCGAGTATGGCGAGAATGATACAGTTCACTAACACATACAGAACTGTAGGCGTCAGCCACGCCGAGAACGTCTCACGAATTTGTGGAAAGACGACGGAAACGTAATGATAGGAAGAGGCAAATACAGGCTTCACGAACACGGGTACAGAGACAATCGACAAAGCCATGAAACAAAGCTTCATCGCTCTGACCATCCTACTCAAAATTCCGACTGACGGCTTAAGATTCTTCATATCTGAGACTCAGACCGACCCGATTTTTTCTATTGTTAGAATTGGCCGAAGCTCATCAAATCTAGAGGTCGCCAATAAAAGAGAAGATCGTGCAGTGAGAAATTGCAGAGCGAAGATATTGATTGTATGGTTATGTTACAGAGAAGAGGAGGGAAGGACAGTGGCTATAAAGGGAGGGAGACCGAACGCCAAAAGGTCCCGCCCCGCGCGAAAATTTCTGCCGATTTAATGGGGTCAACAGTGTTTTCGAGACTTGCCGCATATACCGACACGTACCGTATATTTCCGACGTATTTGCTTGACTTTTAAGTAAAGATCCGGAACATTTTGCGTCATTCTTTTTAGCACCTAATCCATCTGTCTCAACGTGGACGACGAACCTCTATCCTTACACCAATGTCTCGTAACTAAACGTAATTAATAATATATATATTTGGGATAAAGTACACCTCAACTGACACCCACAACCTAACCAAACCCATACCCTCTTAACCGGGGAATGAGATTGTGGTTGTTACTTCCCATGTACAAAGTAAAGAGTTCAAACATCAATGTCTCATAACGAAACCTAATTTTTAGCATTATTTTCGCTAAGTACACCTCAACTTACACTCGCAACCCAACTAACACCTTTATCAATTAACATACTCTTTTCACTAGACAAAATGGGAATGTTTAAAGTGATTCTATAAGATAGGAAAATAAAATAATAAGTTTACAATATTTTCATTTAAGTTTTATTTAAGTGATAATTGTAATATTTGTACAGTTTGAATGCATTTAAAGGTTAAGAACATGTGTTTCTTCTTTAGAGGTCAGAGGTTCAAACCCATAGGAGTAGAGTCTGTACATATTGGCCCCTTGTGATAAGGCTAGAAGGTTAAACGACCCGTGGGATAACAAAACAAGGATAAAATATCTTATTCACTTTAATAAATAGGTTCATCTTAAACCAAGATTTATTAAACATCCATGGGAATAAGAAAAACAACATCACACCTTGAGTTTTTCAAACCCTCTTTGTGCTTAAGGTGGGTCTATGTGAGTTGTTGAGACTTTGTTTTTAAAGTCTTGGCCTAGAGGTAAATAAGCATTTTACTACTATAAAGATAAATTTGATGACAGTTCCTCAACATGAGAAGGATTTCAATTAAATTGTTCTTAAAATTTTCATGAAAGGTTTCAACTGATTTGTTGTTATAGCAAGATTTAGGTCGGTGTTTCTTTCAACTCCACCCAGAAAGAAATACTAACACACACAAACGGATTGGCAATTGTGAGGGATCGAGGTAACGCGCAAATGGGAAGTCGGGCGGTTAATGTTAGAACCATAGACATATAATTAAACTACACATAATCATTTAGGAAT